>JAQGAF010004581.1:0-14033 GCA_034687865.1 Kryphioiulus occultus
CAGACATATGAATTTCCCTGGAAATGCAATAAATTATGAGAATTTCACAGGATTTGCCATAAGAAATATTAGGAAATTTTAATGATAGTGAAAACGCCATAGAGGGAATTTTTAGAAAATCTGGATCACAAATACGGCTTTTCTAATGCTTTTCTGAGATACTCGTACCCATCAAAATCATTGTAACACAACAAATTTCCAGACATTTTATGAATTTCCCTGAATTTTCCAGACCATCAATTTCCTTGGGTTTTCCAGACCAAATCAACTTCTATGACTTTTCCAAGTTTTCCAGAAGGCCAGTCACCTTGTTTAAAAAACGAAAAGGGGCAGTATTTTTTCGTTGAAAATCTTCGACAAATTTCGATAAATTCTATGGTCAGGACCGTCTTACATCAAATGCACATGTACTATAGGCATGTCAATACAGCTTTCGACTGCATTTTCGCCTAATGATATTTTCTCGTTGCCATAGCGTCCGATACCCAACTCCCACATCCGATTAATTTCAGCCTCTGGAGCGCAGCTTCGATTAATTGGAAAATTGCGAAAATTGAGTTTTCGCTGACACGAGGTCTTCCTGCGGCCTCCAAAAGCGTAACAAACACCGACTTTTCGACATCTGAAAAACTTTCTAAACTGCTATCCTGTGCTGCCCACAATGCCCCAGTGCTTAAAAACAATTCACTCTGCCTCAATTATCGAAATTTGGCCAATTATTACCATGTTCAATTTTTAGTTTTAATTGTATAATTTAATTTAGTATCATGAGGGCATATCGAGGGGAGGCACGAACAAAACAGAAAAATCAGGGAACGAAATATTAGGGGCATCAGTTTTATCGAATGGCCACAAGATGGCGCGTCTATTGGTGGTACGGTTTTATGTTTGTTAAATATTTGTATGTACGTTATGACACTCAAAGTCACTAATCTGTAATAGGCATCTTGCACATTTTTGAAGTGCTTAAATTGACCGTTATAACTCACACTAATTATAGCACTAACTAACTATACATTTCTGGCTCACTTTTAACAAATTTCAATTTTTGGCTCAATGTTCACAACTGCGTGATTTTTTATACAAAATTTTTCATTAAAAAAGTGAGCGGGAAACGACTTTCCCCTATAAAGTATTACTTTTTCCAGGTTTTCCAGGGTTATATCCTATTTTTTCCAGGTTTCAAAAATATATTTTAATGATTAAATGTGTGCCAAAATTGTATTAAAGACAATATTTAGTACAGTGTAATAATAATAAATTTCGTAGACGATATTTTTGAGAATCATTGTCAAATGCCAGGTTTTGGTCAAGATTACCAAACAAACACAAATGATGGATTTTACTATCATTTCTTTGAAAAACTCCCGGAAATAACTTATTACAGATATTTTGCTTGAAAAGTTTTTTGGAAATAATAATGATAATACATGTAATAATAATAGCGATGAAAGAAATTGTGTGATTTTTTTAAAATATACGCTAGAGCCCCAATAAAGCAGGTTAAAACCAAGTTGAACCTACAATGTATTGACAGAAATTAGCTTCAGAGACGATAAATAATGAACTTCATAGTCGACATTTTTGAGAAGCATTCTCAAATGGTAGGTTTTTGTCAAGATTACCAAACAAACACACACCAATGATGGATTTTACGAACATTTCTTTGAAAAACTCCCAGAAATTATTTAATATATATATTTCCTTGAAATGCTTTTTTTGGAAATACATGTAACGAACATGTAATAATAATAATGATGATGAAAGAAATGTTTTCCACTAGATATACTAGATCACCAATAATAGTTTTAAACCATTATGAAAATTCAAAAATATTAATACATTGTATTGAAAGAAATTAGATTCAGAGACCAAAATAAAATTAAATAAATTGGTAGAATTGATTATCAGGCCCAACCATTATTGTTCCGATTTCCCAGAATTATAACCAACAACCACAAAATACAATTTTGATTCTGAAAAATTCCAGGTTTCAATTCAAAATTTCCTGAGTATTCCAGGTTGGTAGATTATAGATATGAACTAAATAAACATAAGCTACTCTAATATTTTTGTTAGCACTTATTTTCCACGAGATTTTCGATCATTCTGAAGCTGCTTTTGCTTCATAAAGACAAAGCCATATCAAAATTCACTTGCCCAACACGCATCACAGATGACGCCGCCATTTGGTCTAATACCGTATAATGCAATAAAATTCTATATTGGGTAAGACACTATCCGACACTATAATTCACGTAGTACTATCTACTACATGTTGTAAAATTTTCTGTTCTAGTGCAATTGTTTGGTGACAGGCTCTTTGTGCAAAACAGTATAGCACTCGTTTTAAGGCTATTGGTACAGGTGCATCCATGCAATGATTAATACACGAGCAATCATAACGGTCTATTATTACACTAGCAATCTGCTTGCTTTTAGCAACTGTTAAGGTCTGATTAGCCAAGTTGGTAGACCGTGAAAATGGGGCCAGCAGAATAATAGAGCACCTGTTAAGGTCATAGCAAATAAAAAACATCTGGAAAATCCGCAGAATTTTTTTTCACCCATTCTTTATATTGAAAATGAAATTGCTTCATGTTCTAATGCACGGATGCATGCCAATTACTCCAGCGTAACACATACAGGGTGCCCCACAGACTTCCTGATCTTTTTATTGATGGAAACATCCCAAATGTTATGTGCTACATTTTGACTAGTTTATTATTAACTAAACATCTAATCGACTTACATCATCCTCGAATCAATCTCTAATGCAAAATCTGTATATTAAGGCAATATTTTCCTCACTCATGCAGGTATAGAAACTCCAGTCCACCCATTTTAAAATTCCCTGATTTTTCCAAAAAACTGACAATTTTTTTCGCTAGATTTTAAAACCCTGACCAGGGCGACGACATATGGCGACGTCCATGGTTTCCAAGTCACGTTACCTTAAATTTCCCTAATTTCCCGTTCCATTTTACATAAAGGTCCCCAAGGCCATGTGATCTAAAATTTCCATGATTTCCAGGCCATGTTTTAAAATTTCCCACTTTTACATGTCATTTTATCTTAAATTTCATTGATTTTCTGGTTCCATAATTTCCAGGTCATGTTACCTTAAATTTCCATGATTTCCATAGCACGTTACCTTAAAATGAACTGATTTCCAGGCAACGTTATTTGTATTTTAAATTACCCTAATTTCCAAGTCATGTTTAATACCTTACATTTTTATGGTTTCCAAGGAATGTGTAATAAATACCTCATATTTCCCTGATTTCCAGATCATGTGGCATTAAATTTCCCTGATGAACTGGTCTAATTAGGCCTACCTTAAATTGCCATGATTTTCAGGCCATGTTTTGAAATTTCCCACATTTATATGTCATTTTATCTTAAATTTCCTTGATTTTCTGGTTCCATGATTTCCAGACATCGTTAAATGTACTTTAAATTTCCAAGTCATGTGTGATGCCCTGATTTCCAGGTCATATTGCCTTAAATTTCCCTAAATTCTCGATAATGTTACCTTAAATTCCCCCGATTTCCAGGTCATGTAATTACCTACCTTAAATATCTGGAAATTTTTCAAATACAAAAAAAACTTTTGCAATATCTTGCTTCTCAAGTTCATGATCTTCAAAAATTTTTACTTCCTTTCTTTTGAGATCGTGCAACTCTCGTTTCTTCTTCATTTTAACCATTTTTACTGCTTTCTGGATGAAACAATCCAGGCAACCCATTTAAAAATTCCTCGACTTTCTCCGAAAACTATCTTTTCATGTCCCAATCTGTACATGCATCAGTTATGAAGTCACAAACAGGCCTTGCCAGTTTATTTAAAACGAAAAAATAAGTGGATACTAAAATAAGTCAGATTGAAGGCGAGATGAAGCAGACACATTGTGTTTTCGAAAATTCGTAAACAAAATTTCGCAAAAATAACAGCTCTCAGCCACTAACCGTTCAATCTGACACGTGAAAAAATAAAGCTTCGTGTTTATGCAATTGTCCACAAAGGGACGATTGTCGAAAACTTTCACCATGTGCTGAATTTTCATTCATGGAAAAGCGGATATTGATTTACGACAGCGTTTATAAACGGGCAATCTAGTAGCATATTGGGCTATTGTGCAACCGGTCATAAACAGCCAACTTCATGAATCACAAAAGAGAAATTGGACGAAATGAAGTCATAGTCTTATGTCATCAGACACCCAATCTGAGCTTAATTTGTCACATGGCCATTCGTCGTTCATGTAGGGGCGTCAGTCCAATTTGCATGCAGAATTTAGGCCAACAAAACGATGTTTTTATGGGGAAATCAGTACGAGCAAAAATCTCTGGTCGGAAATTAACAACAAACATTACATTTACTTGTACTTGGGCGTTGACTCTTGTGCATTTGCATGCGGTGCTGGACCGAAAAAGGCAGCTGGATTTCATTACCAGCAACATTGAAATATGAAAACAACTTTTTTTAACAGATGAACCAAGGCGTCTGAGCAACAAATATGCTTGTTATTGTGAAATTTCAGCACTAGGAAGGAAACTGAGTACACAAAAGCGTTCAACTTTCTCAAATTTGCTTTAAGAAAAAGATCGATTGTGAGTTTCATGGTTTGGAAGTGTGGGCTGAGACCAAAACACGAATAATTTGAGATTCAAAATTATACAAGTTTTTATCGTTCTTTGAAGTCTTGCTCAAAAGAAACGAATAGGCCTACGCTCTTGCACTTGTACAGATGATCGTATGATCCATTTCTGAGCATCTTAGACAAAAATGTAATTTTGGGAAATCTTAACTGAAAGCATTTTAACTTGAGATGAGCGAGATGAACGAGCCAACTTTTCAGGCTAATACCCAGACCTAATACCTAACGAGAACCTAGATCTGCAACCTAGAAAATGGCGAAAACCGCGATGACGTGTTGCTGCGTGTTTCCCACTCGGTATTAGAAAACGCGGTAATATACCGAGCTCGAACAGTGGTGCCAGTACGTGTACCCACAATCCACTGCAGAAACCGTCAAAGCGGTCTATGACCTTAATAAATACCAACGTGGTAAGTCACCATGTTTATCTACCAGGTTTTTTAATTATCGTATTTTTCCTTGGTATGTCCTCAGTATACTCAGTATTACTCTAGTTTTCCATTATCGAGTGGGGACACAACAAAACGTCATTGCTGTTTTCGCCATAAATACCAACGTGGTAAGTCACCATGTTTATCTACCAGGTTTTTTAATTATCGTGTTTTTCCCTGGAATGTCCTCAGTATAGTCGCGGTTACTTAACGAGTTTTACTTTAGTTTTCCATTATCGAGTGGAGACAACAAAACGTCATTGCGGTTTTCGCCATAAATATCAACGTGGTAAGTCACCATGTTTATCTACCAGGTTTTTTCATTATCGTGTTTTTCCTTGGTATGTCCTCAATACAATCGTGGTTACTTAACGAGTTTTACTCTAGTTTTCCATTATCGAGTGGGGACACAAACCGTCATGGTGATTTTCGCCATTATTGTAAAACTAGATTTTAGATCGGTATGACCTGGGTTGGCCTACACATTTTTTTATAGTGTAGACTAATTGATTTCGGACTCATCCGAAATGGCTAAATATTCTGGATATCCAATCAGATAGATGACAATGTATGACCTTGTTGAGTACCATTAAGTTTTTAAAAGTCCACAATGACATTCAGACGTTTTAGTTGAAATGGGAAATGCATTTCGGAAGTAACATTGAACTAAAGTATATAAAAATATAAAACTACATGTAGTATAGAACTAAAGCTTAGTGTCCATTTGATAGTAAATAATAGCTATCGAGTCATTCGTTAGTTTGCGATACGAATGAGTTGGTACATCCATAGCTATGGTAGGCTACATGTACATGTACTTCAACATGATAAACATAACTGCTGCAATCTTTAGCTAGACAGGATCCAGGAAATAATGATGGGGGGTGGGGCACATTCAACTAATTTTAATATGGTATCATATATATGAACTGACTATTAAAAATAGCAAAACCATAATGCAAATACAGAAAATGCTACTGTTCTCGACTGTGCCTGGCAGCTATAGCTATCAACAGGTTACTGAACAAAACTTCATGCTTGAGAAAACAACGCTCAACGTTATCACACACGTATTTACACTTGAGGGGTAAAAAATAAACCCAAAAACGATGTCGATGACTCAACCACATCGCTGCAAATTAAGGCAGTTACATTGTAGTTTACTAAGGCAACATCCGACATCGAAACTTATACTAAAGATGCCAAAGATTAAACGCGATAATTAACAAACGCAATCTCGTTTCCATTGAAGAGTGGAAAATACACAGCTGAGGACATACGGAACTAATATCTAGTGAACGAACACACTAGCTTTCAATTATGACGTTTTAGCTATGGTGTGCCTTCAGTATTAGAACGATACCGAGATGAATAGGCCCTACAGAAATTATCAGAAAATTGATGGGCATGTAAACCACAGCACGTCAACGGTCATGGTGCCCATTCAGTAACTGGGGCGGAAGGGCAATCTTTTTATTTTTTAAGGCTGGGATTCATCGTTAGGGGGCGTCAATCTTAAAAAAATATTTGCAATTGAAATGGACTAATTGATGTGCGCATCCGCAAATGACTACCAAAACCGGTTTTTCGGATTTTGGTAGCCATATGCACATTAGTCCATTTCAATTACAATTTCTTTCAAGATTGACCCCCCCTATTTTCCCACCCTTTAATGCATTTCTTAATTTGGATTTATTATTAGATGTCGGCTACTCAGATACTTTTAATTTGGCTAAAACTTTACACATTGCCATAGTAATCCGTAATTGAAGGAACCAATTTGCCATTGAAATGATAATTACAAGTTAGGAAAAGTTCAGTCGAATGAACTTGCTACGAGATTAGGTATTCAGTAGCTTGGGGCGAAGGACAATTTTGCTCAGGCTGGGCTTCATCGTTTTTCCACCCTTTAATGCATTTTTTAATTTGGCAAATTTCGACATTGTCATAGTGATGACTAAATGAAAGCACCAAATTGCCATTGAAATTATCATTAAAAGTTAGGAAATCCCCTGACTTTACCTCAGTCAAATGAGCTGGCTACGAGGCAAGGGCATTCAATTCTAGGCTGCCGCAGTGCAATATTACTCAAGGGTTCATCACTTGCCTTGTTCTCTAGACAATTTCTTTACGCAAAAATCATGCAAAAAGTAGACGAAACAAGGCTACGTACCCAAGAGGAGCAACTTGACCTCCCTAGCTGCCCTTTCGCCATCGGCCCTCAAGTCTTTGTCAATTTTTTTCGACCTTTCGGCGGCTTCCTTGTCGGCCGCCGTGCTCACTGCGCAGCCCATCGACTCTGGAGAGGAAATCAATCCGAAATAAACGTTTAATTTAGAGTCGATCAAAGTGGAAAAAGGATGTGGAAGCGAGCACTTGTTGCTGGGCTGGGGCTAGGCCTTGTCATCCAACGACAACGTCGGTTGGGCTTTGGCGCGCCAACGCCGAAGTATTTCGCGGCAAATTCAGCTGATCCTGATCCTGGTCCAAATCCTGAACCTGTTTTGCGATTAGAAATTAAGTCGAAGCACTTTTGTTGACTTGGCACTCAAATCGAAAGCCTAATTCGAATTCCTGACGGATCATTCCTCAAGTAGCCGCATTCGAATTTCGATTTCGCTCGTAGGCCTAATGCACATTTTCCGACTCACGATGACTACGGATCGCGAAGTGGAGAACGAAAACACACGGTAATCCTTTGAAGGTCGGTGAAAAGCCGCCAAACAAATCCCGAAATTAGCGCATTTTGCGGGGAAACAGCAACCGAACACGCCGACTCTCCGCTGGCAAATGACCCGAGTTCCAAACGCGGTTTTTGAAAGAAGACCCCGGATGAAAGACGTCCACGGCGCTCCAGCTTAAGGGTCACTCATAAAGTAAATACAGGGTGCGCCAAAACATATTGGTTCATAAAGGGGGCGGTAGCGGGTGTTGGAAATAGGGCTTTAAATTACACGATTTGCATGTATGGCCGTATTTCTTTCAGAAATTTCGCCTCGTTGTTTTCATTGAAATTGCTTAACATTATCAAACATTTTTTAGAGAAATGTGGCCAAAATTCGCTCATACTACACACTATGAAGTTTGGGGCCATCCATAAAGGTCGTCCGGGCAAGGGGGAAGGAGGGATCTTCGAAAACCGGACACTGCAGGACAGGGGTTAAGGAAAGTGGACGTCCGGATCGTCCGCTCTTCCGGATTAGAAGAGTTGCATTTCTGATATACTTTTTATAAAAATTTCGCCTACGGCGTTTTCATTATCATTTTCTAATATTTCTTATCAAAACGCCACTAAAATACACCTAAAATCCATTATGTCTGCTGATTTGTGTTAAAAAAAATTCGTCTATGGCGTTCAAAAATAATAAATGCAGTAGTTGGCTACTTACCAACAACAAAAATTGCCTACAGCGTTTTCATCATGAAAAAAAAATTTTAAACCTCGAAATAAGTTTGCATCCTTATTAATATTACTAGACAAAAAAACCATCAATTCCTGTAATTTTTCACACTGCCCGAATGACAATTGCAGACTCCCAACTCCCAAAGTTTTGACATAATCATTGCCAAAAAACCCTGCGTCTCAAACCTTCAGAACCACAGAAAATTTAACAGAAATATTTGAAAAAATGATGACCAGGAATATGTTTTAAGTGTATTTTCGTGACAATGACTTGAACCATTAAGCAATTTAATTTAAAAAACTGACAAAAGTAATGAAATTTTAGGAAGTTTTTTATGAAACTTCTTTGAAAATAATCTTACTTGCCCTAAAACACCCACAGAAAATTGTTTCTCATAATTGCTAGCTTTTGAATAAAAATTTAAGTTCATTGCTTCAAGAATCATGAAATACCCAATTGATTTCCATTTGCAGTTCCATGTAGATATGCTGCATACATCCTCCAAACTACAATGCTCCAAATGGCGACATAACACACATACTAAAGCAATTTTTTACTCCTGCTATGCAAATTACATTTAAACTATTTACATTTTATTGGAACAAGGTGCGTATTCCAGTTACTGTATTTACACGATGCTTAATAATTTAAAGTTAAAAAGGAAATTAACGAAAAATAAAACGATCGGGGTAACGTTCTGTATCACAGTTAAATCGACATGGTGCATGTCTCGTACTCTATGCAGAAAACTGCATTTCGTGGCAATTTCGTACCTTCTTCACTATGAACACTGGGTGAATGTCGTCACCATGTTGCCCATCTTCTGAGTCACAGTTCTGCAGCTCCTGCTCGAAGAGTGAGCACTAGACCTGGCGTAGGAGCCTTCAAAGTCTTCCGAATTTGTGTGTTCACGATGGCCTTCGCGCCCTCCAAAATGCGAGGCAAAAAATGAATCTCCATTACCGAAAGTGTCAAATGGAGAAAAGCCAAAGCTTGAGAATGGATCTGCTTCCTCATCATCGCCACCTCCCCAAAAGTTGTCGAAATCCCCACCTGCAAAAAATGCAAAAGAAATTGTAATCGCTGCAAACGATATCATGAAACTCAAAATCTTCCATTAAAACTGACAATTTCCGATTAAATTTTAACTTTTGAGTAATTTCTTTCAAAGATATGCATTATATGGCATAGAACAAAGAAAATTGGACGTCGAATGATAATTATTGAAATTATTCTTGCTTTTCAATTTTTGTTTAAAAAATTGCTCTAAAAATGTTCTATCAACATCAAATTTTAATTTTTGGTAGATTTATTTCAAAAATATGCAATATTTGGCTAGAACGAAGAAAATAGGGCGTTGAATAATAATTAATAAACGAGTATTACTTTTAATTTTTTTAGTCTTAAAAAGCCATGAAGCACAAAATGTTCGTCGAACAAGTTTAATTTTTGAGATTTCTTTCTTCAAAAATATGCATTATTTGGCTAGAACGAAGGAAATAGGACGTCGAATTATAATTAATAAAATTATTCTTGCTTTCAATTTTTGCTTCGTGTCTTAAAGCCAAGATTTATTTCAAAAAATTATTTGGTCAGAACAAAGAAAATTAGACGTCAAAAATAATAATATTACTGTTACTTTTCATTTTTTTTGTTTAACATATGTTGACGTTGATTAACACAATTATTCTTACTTTTCAATTTCTGCTTAATGTGAGCTCACACTGATTAAACCAATTCCTGTATACATTTTTTCACTTTCAAAAACTTTCACCATTGTGTCACTTCTGGGGGTACAATCCCTTACTTCCCAAATACTTTGATTTATTTGCCTTAGAAAAAAGATACGTACCACCAAAAGTAAAGTGAAAGCCTTCCCTGTGTTCAGATGACGAATGCTGGAAGTTGCTGTCGAAGTTCTGGAAGAACTCGTTGAAATTAAAGTGAAAGCCGCTGCCGCTGTTTCCACTGTTTTCAAATGCACCCTTTCCGAACTGGTCGTACTTCTTCCTTTTGTCCGGATCCGACAGAATTTCATATGCTGAATGCCAAAGCAGGGATTCGTTAGGACACATGGAACAAATCAAATATTTTGCCACAAAGCTTATTTTCAGTTTCAAACCTTCAGCAATTTCTCGAAACTTTTCCTCAGCGTCCTTTTCCTTGTTCTTGTCGGGATGGAATTTGGTTGCGAGCTTGTGAAAGGCCTTCTTGATCTGCCTATCGGTTGCGTCTCGCTTTACCCCCAGGATCTTGTAGTAATCATCTCCACTGGCTTCCGAGAATTCAAAGCACAGCACGCATCCATAGGCAACAGACAGCAGCATCAGCAATCGAAGCTCCATGACCTCAAATTACCTGAAAATGGCAAAAAAACGTTGCTGAGGTGTTATTCCTTACACGTCATCGGATCACAATGGTTAGTTCTGTCCTAATAATCATAAATTACCATAAGGAATGTTTCGAAAGTAGGTATTTGTTTGTAAATTTCATGTATTTAAAATAACTTGCAACTAAACGAAGTGGATTAAAATATTCAGACTTTATTTTTGTTTTTGTTTCCTGTAATGTTCACAAGGTTTTTGTTCAAATTATAACAAACACCACCTCAAGTCGTGCATAGCACCACTAGCCACACACAATAAGCAATTTTCTCGCATGCAATTTTTTACATTCCTCCAGGGGCTGAACAGCAAAATAGGTCAACCGTAAAAATACAAAGATTCAAAAAGGCTGAAAAAATCACCCTTAGAAAATATCTTAGGTGTGATTTGGCAGTTTCCTATAGGCTGGAGAAAATGTTTAACCTACGTCGACTTTCAAACCATTAGACAAAATGAGATGACGTCGCCAATAACGTTCAATAATCAATTTCAACAGATGGCAGCGTTACCATGTTGTTTTTCATCGTAGTCACATCTGGTCAAAGTTTCGTCATTGTGCCAGATTGAAAAAGATGAGCAACAGAATTGCAAATGTTGGTGAAATGCTAATGTGTGCAAATCACTTTGCACCAGGAAAGCTTTGACGTCCGTACACTTTCCTGGTTCATTAGTAGGACACCAATTAGGAAAAAATCATTAGGGTTTAGAAAAGGTTTTAGTTTCTGTTAACATACAGAATACAGCCTTCAAACAGTCCCATTTAAGGTGCTATTTTTATATCGTGTCCAGAGTACTGAACTTGAACAGATTATAAATCGTTCAGCAAAATCAATACGACCTTAGATTTGTTAAATGTTATCAAGAGCATGTCAAAGTTGTCAATCTCAAAAAGGTCATGGCTTATATTCAGTATACGAGGTAAACCACAACCCTGAAAAAGCTTAGAGCATACCTCAACCTCAAATGTTGGTGATGAAATTTCACCTTTCCTGACATTTCCAGGTTTTAAAAAAAAATTTCCTGACCACCATGATCATTAAAAATGCAAACAATATGGCATATACCAATGTATGTACTACTATATTTATTGCTCATTTTACGTAAACAGTAAGCCTATATAGAACTCAGATTTTCATTAAGAAACAGCAAATTTAGATTTAAATTCACATTTCTTCCATAGAATTGCTCGTTATCTTTCGAGTTTTAACTAGCTATGTAAAATTCAGCTGATTTCTTGAATTTCCCTATTTCATAGTAAAGACATTTTCCATGACTTTTCCAAGTTTTCCAGGACTGTGGGAACCCTGTTATTATACATTGTAGAACGACAGGTGATGCAACAAATTTTCGTTGGGAAACAACAAATTTCAATTCACAATTTCATTATTAATTTCTTCCACAGAATTGTTAGGTAAGTAACATCAGCTAATTTCTTGAATTTCTCTGAGTGTTTCATAGTAAATCAATTTTTCACGACTTTTCCAAGTTTTCCAGGACTGGGGGAAACCTGTTATTATAGAAAGACAGGAGTCTAGAGTATTAAATTTTCGTAAGGAAACAGCAAATTTAGATTAGGCTACCTGGTACTTTTCCAAACGCGAAACTCAATGATTTGTTTTATTTCCCTGACTATTCCAAAGTATAAACCCATTTTCTCCGACTTAATTTTCCATGCACGCCATTCCAATTTCCCTGACAATTCCAGCTTTTTCTACACATGCTTGACAATTTTGCGTTTTGCGTAGGCCTATACCTTGTACAGGCAGAATTTGGTTCATTTCATAGACATTTAGAAACTTCAAGAATTTACGACCCTATTATGTCGAAAATCGGTCACAGATTCCCTTTTCCAAGTTCTTCTAGGCATTCTCAATATGCCAAAAGATACTCACAGATTACTGCTTATCAGATGAAAACGAAGACAGACCAAAGGCACGAATCAACCTTCCAGAACAAAATCAATTCTTAAAATGCTATGACTTACCCAAAACGTGTTTCAGTTATTTTTATCCAGTCGCAAAGCCACGAAATGGAACGTGATTGGTTCGAATTTCGAAATGGGGTGGGGTCAAACAGCTGATAGAACTACCCACAATGCATCGGGCGTGCCTACGAAATAGGACAAAAGTCCGAGGCAGAAGCGCCGTAGCAAAATGTAGTCGTTTGATTTCAGATCGTGCCCAAAATTAGGAAATAAAGCCACCATTTTGTGCGAAAAAATCATGATACAATCACGAAAATAAACGAAGAAACTTTTGCGTAAGCCAGTGTTGTTCAGCCTTTAAATTCGCTCTGTATGATCGAGAGATCTCCAGAGAAAACCCGACCTCTCCAATGAGATGGTCGCGCTGTCACCAGCCTGGATAATCGCTGAGAAGAAATTCTAGTCAAAATTGCTAAAAAAAATGCATAGGCCTAGTGAAAAGACGCAACGCTCAATTTGCTAACAATGTTCGTGGGCTATGTTCAAGAAGCTGCTCTCGCTGATCGCCCTCCAAATGAGTCTCGTCCTGTTCTACTTTTCAGAAATGCTAGGTGCGTGAATCAGGTTTTGTAGAATCAGCTGTGAGATAGACTAGCTACAGTAAATGTAATTCAAGTTGTGTCATTTCAGCCAGAATTGAAAACGTCGATTCGGACAGGGATGGCAGTTCCGCAGAGAGGAGCGACGACGTATCGTATGATACCTCGCTGCCGGCACAGCACAGTGTAAATAAAACATAAAATAAACGTGAAAATTAGCAAAGCTATATAATATGGGACTACATGGGTAGTAAAACTATCAATTTCAACAAATTGAAACACTGACAGTAATACTAATCTTGTATTGGGCGCAGTACTGAAGGATTGATGTCCTATTCTCATTACTGACGATTATCCAAATTGTCGGATAACTAAGTTAATAATGACAGTAGCATTGGCATTTTGTATAACTTACTGTCAGTATAGAAATAATGACAGTAGCGCTGCTCGTGTATTTTTTTTCATATGCACCGTCAGTTCAATTCAATTCAACTCAGTACCCTACTATCAGTAACTGAATACCGTGTGTAATCCATGTGTAATCGGGTGTGTAATTAGGGTGGATACAACCACCATCATTGTAAAATTGAATTTCTTGAAGCTTAAGGCTGTCTTTTGGAAGAGAATTCC
>JAQGAF010004582.1:0-14031 GCA_034687865.1 Kryphioiulus occultus
GTTATCCGAAAATTTGGAAAATCGTCAGTAATGAGAATGGGAACATCAATCCAACACTATACCCCGTCCATTATACGATCAGCATTACTGTCCGTATTTATTGATAATGACAATATTGCATGCTGTGTATGGCAACCAATATTACACAAAGTGACATCATAGACGAACATTTTAGGAAAACTGGAGCACAAATGATGGATTTTAACCCTGTTTTATAAAACAAGAATGACGACCCATCATTTGGCCCGCAGAGATATTGGCACGATACTTGAACATTTTCCAATGTCCCAACACGCAAAACAACATTGTGAAACGAAAATTATTGCCATGTTAACTTCTTGTGAACTTGTGTCCAAATCGTACCTACTCAACGAATAACATTTCAAAACTGTTAACGCCTAGGTGTCACATCCCATTCCAAGTCCCCTTCCATGCAACACATCATCTGTTTTTCATGCCTTAATTTTTCGCTCTCAAAACTGAAATTTAATTCAAAAGCTTTCAAAACCCAAAAAAATCAAAATCTTTGATTTCGCAGGTTCCAAATTCCTCCATGGAGACAGCAGCGCCCTCTGCGGCGCTCCATCTCCCAGCCATGCCCCAGCTGATCCCGATCGGAAGGACCCAGGTTCGCTCCCGGCTCGGGCCCATTTTTTTTCTCCCGAATTTTCGTTTCTGTTTACGCCAGCCCATGGTGTAAACACGGCGCGTGAGGTCGCGTCTTTCGACAGCTGGGATTAAAATAACTGCCTGTCCATCAGCGCTTTTTATAGCTTCCGAAGGCAATGGGAGGCAGGCGTTAATTGGTTTTTCGTCATCGAGTTAATTAACTTGCCAGATTTGTGCACGCGCTGCTAATTTGCTAATCGGCCCATTAACGCTGCTTCCCAAACGTCCAAAAACGTGAAAGGCGCAAACTGAAGCCGAAACTGTCACTGCAGGCATACAGCAACCCTGAAATTCCGGACTGAAAAACGGTCGCCAATCCCTCCAACGGCCTCGGATCCGCGCCCAGCACCCAGGTGCGGTCGCAGCGAAAAAAGCTGATGATTTCAGGGTCGGCGATTAATAGCTTTGTTGTCGTTCTTTCCCAATATTTACTCGGGTGCCAATGGCGGGGGCATTACACCCCACATGACAAGAAACCCATCCTGCCCGCATCCCAACCCGAGTGCGGATAATGGCTCACCTGTCAGCGACCTCCTCGAATTCCTCCTCCCCGAGCACCGCTTTTCTGCTTTCGCCAAACAAATCAGGTTTTCGATCGAAATCACGCACGATTCCCACTTGACGCCACTCGCCCACCAAATGCGATGGATTTTCCTGACCACTTTCGAACGCTGCAAATCCCAACTCGGCAGGCTGTGGCAGCGGCGCCAGATGCCGCGTCGTGAGTTTCCTACTTATTCCAACCCTCCAAGTCTTACTTAATATCGGCGCATTAATGATAGTTGCAACTTTCTGGAGCTGCACCGCTTGTTTTCGTATGCGAGGTTTTAGGTAGCATTTGGCTAAACCCGGTTTTGGTTATTCAGAGTGTAATTAGCAGAGTGATGAAAACAGAAGATTTGATTTTCCCTAGGTTGGATGTTGCGCTGCCGAAAATGCTACCAGCTACCGCGGTACCAGTTTCCCCATTTAAGAAATAACAGCCTCGGCAGGCTAAATGAGTGAGAGAATTGACATCGGCATGAAAATTATAAACCATCATCAAAAAATGCCTTAATCTTTTATATTGCTCACATTTACCGTTAACTGATAAATATTTATATCGACATTTCTCGTTAATTGTTAATGAGGATCAGTTGCGAGCTGTGAAATATCCCTAGCGTGAATCGGCCAACGCTGGGAAGCGAGTTATGAAAATCTTCATTATCTCGGATTTTATTAAAATTGTTTTAATGTTTTTGTGTCGCGAATTCGATGATATTTGCCAGATATGTCCTACTGCTGCGTGCCACTGTGCAAGTCAAACAGGAATAAAAGCAAGGGTGACGGGACAGCGTTTCACGAATTTCCAACCGACATGAAGATGAGGGTCACCTGGCTAAAAAATATACCAAACAGAGATGGTAAGATAAACATGAATTTTTCACTTCACGTTCCTCTAATTTAATTCACGTATGAACGATTCATTATTCGAATTTTATGAGTTGAGTGTCAGATGACACTCAAATGAAAGTATTAGGCGACGGGACATAAATTATGCCAAAACATTTGCGTGCAAACATCATGTTGTGCAGTTTGGACGGCTTGAAAGGATGTAATTATTATCTCGTTATTAATTATGGTGTAATTAACGAACTAAAAACCTTGAAATCGACTGTAAAATCTTATTAGTTGTTTTCGAAGGCCCTAACTAAGCACGTCCAAGCTGTCACTAAATTACACATGCAAGTATAATGATGTTTCTCTGCAGTGAATCCATATTATAATACAACGAAGACAACAGTAGAACCTGTTCTGTAATATGTGACTGGAATCATGGTAAACCTTGAAATTGGCTATAAAATCCTATAAGTTGTTTTCGAAAGCCCTAACCATGGGATCATGCCCTAACTAAGTACGTCCAAGCTGTCACTAAATTACACAGGCAATTAGTATAATGATGTTTTTCTGCAGTGAATCCACATTATAATTCAATGAAGACAAAAGTAAACCTGTTCTGTAATATATGGCTGGAACCATGGTTGGATATCTGTTTTTGCATGCATATACATTACAAGGTTCCCCTGAGAAGAAATTTTCAACTTGCCTGACCAGTGAAAACAGATATGATGTGATGTAAGGAATGCTATAGTTATCGCTTATTAAGTATAAACAGGACGTAGAACACAAATTTTCACTTGGATTAGTTTTTTACTTGACAATTGCATTATTAATTTCTTCCATATTAGGCCCTGACATTTCCAGATCTTGGGAAACTCTGCATTAGAGAGGGTATTACACTTGAGGGGTTCTACTGCCTTACTCAAGCCAGATGAAACAAACTTTTCATGCTTATTTGTTCCTAATACTCGGGACACACCAAGGAAAAACGCGATAATTAAAAAAAACCTGCTAAATGAAAGTGGTGACTTGTTACGTAGGTGAATAGACTGCTTTCAGTTTCTGCAGTGAATTGTGGAAGCACGTACTGGCAATACTGTAGAAACTTTACCGTGTTTCTGGAACACAGTGAATATTATGGAGTTTTCCATTACCGAGTGGCAAACACACAGCAACACGTCATTGCGGTTTCTGCCATTTTCTAGTTTGTAAAACTAGATTTTCGATTGGTGTGTCTTCGGTATTAGTGAACCAAATCTGAACCCAAGAAATGATACTACTGAATTTTGACACCGATATAAGGGCGTCCCCAAGCCAATTGTATTTAAGATATATGAATAAAAAAATGTGTACATATTAGTTGGATTTTTATTTAAACCCTAGACCCAATTTAAAAAAAAATATTTGCTAACAAAAATTATTATTTCCCACTTCCAAAAATGCACGTGTTAGATGGCTTTCACATGGCATTAGAAGGCTACCACATGCATTTTTGGAACTGGGAAATAATTTTTGTTATAAAATATTTTTTGAATAAAAATGTTGACGTGTTATTTTTTTTTAAATTGGGTCTTGGGTTTAAAGAAAAATCCAACTAATATGCACAAATTTTTTTATTCATATATCTTAAATACAATTTAAAAATATAAAATTTTAAGTTTTCATAATGTATAAGGTGTTAACTTGTGGACGGCCATAACTTACTTGGTTTACCTCCAATGAAGGTTGGATAACCCTCCGTGTCAATATAGTTTCTTTGAATCAAATCTTCTTATCCTAGGTGAAAGCAACGCCGATCCCTGGGTACCCACCGACAGATCGGTGATCTGCAGCAAGCACTTCCTGCCAGCCGATTACAAAATCGGGCTGAAGAAGCCGAGGCTGCTGCCGTACGCCATTCCCTCAGTCTTTCCCGATCATCCAATGACTGGCAAAATTAACGTCATTCAACCTAGTCAGAAGATAAGGAAACTTGTGCAGAAATCGGATGTAGCCACAAAGGAAACAAGAACTGATGCAGAAACACTATGTGACCACGAAACCAGCACACGACCCATCTTGTTGAGGAGGTCCATCGTTTCGAAGACCATCGAAACCGTACCACTGATCGAAGACGGTGTCGCGAACAACCAGCTCGTCTCAAACGTCGACTTTGAACATGCCGACGTGCTGACGAAGGACAAGGGCACCGTGACGAAGCTCACCATGGGCGACATGTACAGCAAGGCCCGGAAGTACAGAAGCGCTCGGCAAAGCCTGAAGTATTTGAGGGGCAAGATGGCAGCGATGAACTCCGTTAGCCTCCAGCAGGCCAACAAGTCGCTGAGACACAAGCTGACCAAGTACAAGATAGAGGAGCTCGAAAAAGCCCGCGACAGCGGGGACAAGAAGGCCATGTTTTTGCTGGAGCAGCTGGTGTCGTTCACGTGCAAGAAGAAGAAGCAATGGAGCGAGAATACGATGCGGTGCTGCGGCGCGTGGCACAGCAAGTTTCCGACTAGCTACGCGTTCATGCGGACGTTGAACATCATGACGCTGCCGTCGCGGTCGGCACTGAGGAGGAACGTTGGGCCTGTTCTGACTGCACCTGAAATTAATGTGATTACTTGAACGATTAGCTTTCGTGAGACATTTTACTATAAGATATCGAATTCGGTGACCTGTAACGTTTTGCGGTTAGAAGCCGAAATAGATGTGGACAAGTCGCGTGTATGCTACCTGATGAGCAGTAATGCTGGTACTTTTCAGGCGATTGACATGTTTGCTGGATACATCTATTTGAGAGTAAAACCTGTTCCGAACCTGAAAATAGTGCGATTACGTGAATTGTTCGTTTTTATGCGACATGTTTCTATAAGATATCGAGCTCTGAACTGTAATGTTTTGCGGCTAGAAGCCTGAAATAGATATGGACAAGTCGCGTGTACGCTACCTGATGAGCAGTAATGCTGGCACTCTTCAGGCGTTTGGCATTTTTGCTGGATACATCTAATGAGAGTAAAACTTGTTCAGACTGCACCTGAAAATATTGTGGTTCGCTTTTATGAGATATGTTTCTATAAGACGTCGAGTTTCGGTGACCTGTAATGTTTTGAGTTTAGATGCCGAAATAGATGTGGAGACGAGTCGCATGTATGTTACCTGATGAGTAGTAAGGCTGGTAGGCCTACTCTTCATTGCGGTTGACATGTTTGCTGGATACATCTATTTGAGAGTACAACCTATTCAGACTGCACCTGAAAATAGTGTGGTTACGTGAATGGTTCGGTTTTACGAGACGTGTTTCTATATGATGCCGAGCTCAGTGACCTGTAATGTTTTGCGGTTAGATGCCGAAATAGATGTGGAGACGAGTTGCGTGTATGTTACCTGATGAGCAGAAATGCTGATAGGCCTACTCTTCATTGTGGTTGACATGTTTGCTAGATACATCTATTTGAGAGAAAAACCTGAAAACTAGTCTACTTTTACATTTTTTGGAATGAACAAGGCAGTCTGTTCCCTAAACATCGTTATTAAGCTAAAAAATCGTTCACGATAGTTTTTATTTCTACGAGGGCATATCAAAAAAGGCTTGTTGTTTATTACGGGGTGAAAATCCTAAAAAATAATTGTAGTTCTAATTGACTAATTGGTGTGTGCATGTGCATATGGCTACCAAAACCCACAAAACCGATTTTGGGAGTCGTTTGCAGATGCGCACACCAATTAGTCAATTTCGATTACAATTATTTTTTTAGGATTGTCACCCCCGATTTTATTCATCTGCATCTGGAACGTCGTATAAAAAAAGAAAAATATTCAAAATATTAAGCAACTTGTTCCCATGTTTTAAACAGACATGAACTTGTTGCCACATACTGGCGACATTTTCTGATAAATTTCATGTGCATTTAAGCCTGTATCCCACAAAAAACTTATGACTGAGCACTCACTGTTCAATTTGCTTAGCATTTTTCCAAAACAGGCATCATTTTATTTTACGTAGCTCTGTAGAACGCCATTAGCAAGTAATGCTCATTACAGTGAAAAGTTCGTTAACATTTGGTGTATTTCCGTTTTTTACAGGATGTTCCGAGAATTAATTATACATGTACACTAAACAACAAGACTTTTTGATCTGCCCTAGTAATTCTGTCTACTGGTACGTGCCACAGATTTGAATTTTTTTAAGGTAAATTGAAAGCCACGTCTCAAAATTAGCTGTTTGTAGTAATCAAAAGCGTTTTCACGAAAAATTTAAGAGAAAAACATGATTTATTTGCCTTCATTCCGACAATGGTTCTCTGTGTCGAGGAGGAAATTGCATCGGGTATTGGTAATGAGAGAAAAAGGAACTTTTTTTCTATAAAGTAAAAAACCGACATGATGTGTCCACCTAAATCTACAAATTTACACTTTCCTTGAAAGGTTGTGACCTCAGGGTGAATCTTCAGAAGTATCCAACATGGCGCCGGTAGCGATTGCTTTCAGTGTTTCCCTAAAATTTAATAGTGTGAAATCAATAATGAGTCGTTGAAAGGTGTTATGGCTAATTAAAATTAACTGGAGGCAAGTGCTCACTTTTGTCTATCAGTGGCGTTTGTTGCCTTCTCCAGGATCTCCTCTGCCATGACACCGGCCTCGACGTAGCCTGCATTTGCAGCGTACCTGACAGCCATCTGAAAGATGCATCCATTCGTTAGCGGACAAGCTATTAATTGCATTGCAACAAGCCCCAACAAAGTTCACAGAACTTACGATGGCGTTCCGGCAGTCATCTTGCTCGATGGCCGTCCGCACAAAGAGATGGATCTGGTCGACCCTAGGAAATTTTAAATATTTAGCACGGCACATTTCGGACCAGTGTTCCAAATGGTGGC
Source organism: Kryphioiulus occultus (assembly GCA_034687865.1). Classification (NCBI taxonomy): domain Eukaryota; kingdom Metazoa; phylum Arthropoda; class Diplopoda; order Julida; family Julidae; genus Kryphioiulus; species Kryphioiulus occultus. The sequence goes on from JAQGAF010004582.1 coordinate 6,912, forward strand.
CAGGTGACACTCACCACAGAGGACCAGCAATCTTGTTCTGTTCAAGGTCACTCTTCTCCATGACGTCACTGAAATGGGTGACATTGGCAGAATTAATCGCTGCAAGATTTCCACAGTTTGGGCAAATATGGAACTGCAGTCTAGAACACCTCTCGGTTTAGAATGCTGTGCACTACCAGCTTACCGTGCTTTTTCGTACTCGCCAGAGTTTAGGTAGACCACCATAACCTTTCCCAACATGGGTCCTGTCCACCTGCGCAGAAGTAAAACCATGAGGATTACGGGTAAGAGATGAAAGGTGAGGGACAAAGTCACTTACTGGATGGTGGCGCGTCTGCCGGATACAAGTTGCTCGTCGAGTTTAGTTTGGAGGCTCGTCGCGATGGTCAGGAACTCTTGCTGGAGCTGAAATGAAAGAATTTCAAATCATGACCTGAGATTTGCTATAGGCTCTTTCTGACCTTTGACCTATTTCAGGGTTCCCGCTTTCAGAAAAGGCAGGAAAAATCTGCGAATGTTAGGGAACCGAAACACTGTCAAGGAGTTCGTGAAATTGTTAGTCATCATCAGTCATCACCTTTTATAAAAATATGGAATAAAAGCTATCATTTTTCTTATTTTCTTCAATCGCGATTAAAATTCGGATGCATAACGTTGGTTTTATTTTTGCATGCCATCAGATGTTGGAATTCTCTTCCAAAGGATAGCGGTAAAGTTCGAGACATTCATTTCAACACTGATGTCAGGGTCCACCCTACTGCGACAACATTTGTCGATTAAATTTTGTCGATGGATTACGCCCCCTGCCGCACGGCATAGAATTGAACGGCGTAGTTGAGTTGAATTGAAATGTCAGTGATGTTGGGAATTTGACAGAGAATTCTGTATTTCGGGAGTCTCGAATTACCTCCTCTCCGGGCTTGTTGGCGGACATAATGTGCAGCAGCTCGTCCAAGAGATTCTCCCGGGTCGTGTGCTCGAATAAAACCATATCTGCAAATAGAGAAGGTAAAGATTTTTCGGTGTATGTCCTAGGGTCACGACCCACTTGGGAGAAGCCTACCTGACCAGATCTTGGGGATGTAGTGGAACGCGCCGTTCAGCTCGACTGCGCGGAGTATTTCCAGCATCACGCTTGGCTCGGGGGTGTAAACCTGCAATGGATAAAAACAGTTGAGATTAGTTTCGACTTAGTTTGCCAAGTTTTCGTTAGCTTGCTCAATAATCTTTCTGCACGGGATAAAATTAATTATGCTGCAACCATCATTTCTAAATAATACATCTATTTTTCACTTGAGACAACTTACGTTTGGCACCAGCTTGTGATAGAAATCGAAGAAGATTTCGATTGTTTCAGTATTGCAGAGTAGTTTGAATAAATGTTGACTAAAACGAAATGAATTTCTTATTAAACATTGTTAACACAAATGAGGTAACGAAAGAATTGATCACTTACTAAAAAATTGACTCCTTCAAAGCATCGCCGATTAACGAGTAATTTTTACCGACGTGCAGCAAATCGTACACCTGGTAAGCAAGTGCCTTATCCTGCAAGTGGTGGTTGCACTGTGAATTGGAAATGGCCGTTTAATCTCAGATTCACACTTCGCAATGATTGTAATTAATGCATTTAAAAGCTTCGTTACTCACGATATCCATAGCTGTCACGAAAAAAGAAACTAAAAATGGAAAAAGAATTTGAGTCAGAATGAGTCCTCCCTTCGTTAGGATTTAAAGAATTCATGAATTGTGCTAGACAATTACCGTCTTTCGGGTGCCGAATATGATGTTCCTGGCCTTCAAGCTGCCGCATGATATCGTGCAAGATGGTGCTCACAGGGCCCCCTGCCAGATACAGCAAAAAGAGTTAACACTCAAGATTCAGTTAGAGAATCAGTGGTGAATCACGGAATGCCACTTACTCTCACGGCAGAAGATGAGAAGTAGAAAGTAGTAGCTTCCCAGGCTTGGTTCTGTAAACAAACAAAATTGCGAAATAAATGAAATTTGGTTACGATATCATATTTTCATCACATCTAGACTACATAGGATTATAATTTCTGTAAATGGGGCATTTATTGAGTTTGTTTGGGAAAGCGAGATGTGCCAAAACCACATACAGGGTTCCCTCAGAGCTGGAAAGTCAGGGAAGATTGATTTACTTCGAAAACGTCATGGAAATTCGACAAATCAATACGATTTGGCATTGGTTAGTTCACAAATGAAGAGATGACAAGCAATTCTATGAATGAAATTAAAAATGAAATTTTCCATTTTAAAACAAATCTAAATTTGCTGCTTCCTCGTGAAAATTTATGTTCTATCTCCTGTAGGCAATAAATATAATTCCTTATTTGGCATGTCATAGCTTTAAATTTTCAGAGGTCAGGGTGATCAGGAAAATGCTTTAAAACCTTGAAAAGCCAGGGAAGTTGAAAGTCCATTTCTGGGGGAACGTTGATAAAAGAATAAACAATTCCATGTCATTAAATTTATTGTTCATTACCAATTCCCAGCTGTTTCATTTCGGCCAAGATTTGCAAGGCCAACTTCTTGGAATCCTTCCAGGATCCCAGCTTGCTGATTGTCTCCAGAACCGAGTTCAGAGTACCGATGTTCGGCTTCACCCCTTCCCGATGCATGCTTTCTAGCATTTGCTGCAAGACAAGCAAAATCGGATTTCCAAGATGATTCGGTGAAAACACTTCACCGCCCGCCCTTCTGATGTCCCAGTTGGGATTCGATACTCACCACGGTCAGCTCCCACCGAGATTCGGATCGCTCCTTCATGTACGACAAGACTCTTAGCAGACTGTTGTAGGTTTCGACATCGACAGGCATCTGCTTATCTTTCATCTCCAAGTACAATTCCCAGGCACGGCTCACCTGCATGTACTGAAATGGAGGAAATGACAGAGTCAGTACAGGGTTCATACTAAAATTTGCAACTCAATTTCCAAGACTTGTCAATTTAAAATATCACATGTAAGTAAAATTAACTTTATTTTCTACACTTGTATCTAATATTTTTACTTTTTTTACATGCATTTATCTGATTTGTTTCGCAATTTTCATCTAATATTTTTGAAAAAAATCGCATTTTCACTCGCCGCGACCCCACGTATATTTTTAATTTCGAATTGAGAACGCCGTAGGCAGCATTTTTACAAAAACTAGACCACACAAAAAATTCTAAAAAACATATACACGTATATTGGTGTTAACATAAACATAAGAGCAATGCCTGCACAAAAACTTCAGATAATGTCGTAGGCGAAATTTGTAAAAAAAATGTAGCTCTAATGCAATTATATTAATACTCAAGATACTACTGTAGGCCCTTTTCTGTTTTAAGAAAACTAGATCAGAAATAACAGATTTAATATAAGCAGGCAAAATTTCTCGAAAAATCAGATCTGATGACTTTATGACAGTACCTGCTATATTTTTCTTTGCCAGGGCAATTTACAGTAAAATATAGGAACACTTCCCAAGAACCAACCCAAGAAATTGTCCCTCAATTTAAACATATTTCTACGATGGATTTTAGCTCGTTTCTTAAAAAGGAAACGCTATAGACGAAATTTGTGAAAAACTACTGGAAATACCGAATCATAGGTGTATTGTATAGGGTGTTTTTCACAAAAACGAATTCAAAATTAAGAAATTTCCATTCTCAAAATTGAAATTCAAAATTATTTGAAAGTTTTCCCTGACTCCCACCTGAATATCCCTAACTTTTTGGCCAAAACGTCCGCATTTTCTTGATTTTCCCTGACCACATTTTATTTGCCTGACTTTCCGTTACGGTATGAACCCTGCAGCACGAATCCCTGTGAATCCTTGTCACTGATTTCAGGACTCACCTTAGCCAGGCTCCGCACCATCGTGACGTGACTCCGCGCGCTCTCCGGTTGGATCTCCTTGAAGAGCTTTTCAGCAGTAGAGAACAGCCTTAGAGGAAAAAGAATCGAGATTCGTGAAAATGAAATTCAGGTTATGGAATCTGCATCTGCAAAACCTGCACTTACGGAGATGTCTTGTTGGATCTGGGAGTTTGCTGACGAAACCAACGCTCCTGTCAAGAGAAAACAAAATAGAAAAAAGCAAGGTTTGAGAAGGGTCTAGATCCCCATGTGCTTATCTGAGATCGATCTCAAGGCACCGGTAAAGCCATTACCTCGAGTAAATCTGGATCGGGAGGATCCTCGCAGTTGTAGAAGCAAAGCAACTCCAACAAAGAATGTTTTGCTTCCAGATCAACCTCAATGCCTAAATGGAAACAACAAGCAAAAACTTTATAATTCTCATTGGAATTTACCAGAAAGGTTCAGCTTATGGTTATCCTTGCCTTTCGATTTTAGGGCTTGGTAGACTTTGATGGCCGTGGAGACTCGTGCATTTTTGATGAATCTCTGGAGGAGTTCGACTGTTGGCTCGTCATCTTCGGTGAAGATTTCATCAGGCATGAAAGCCTGTGAACAATTTACCAAAAGTCTTTAAATTCTTCGTTAAATATTTATTTATATTGAGAAATCATCTAACAAATGTAAACGTCCAAATTTAAACCAACAAATTTTTCCAAAAAACATTGAACAAATTAAACCCTAACCATGCTTTTACAGCATCATTTCCCAGAATCTAAAAGATAAATTAGCTTTACACAAATTAATTTATAAACTTTAATAAATTGAAATTAGCAAAAATAGATGAAATAGATTTGATTTCCAAAAAACATATCTGAAATCATCTAACAAACATACACGTCCAAATTAAAACCAACAATTTTTTCAAACAACATTGAAGAAATGAAACCCTAAAAAGGCTCTTAAAGCAATATTTTCAAGCATCTAAAAAGATAAATTAACTTTACACAAATTTATTTATAAATTTTAATAAATTGAAAGTAGAAAAAAAAAGATAAAATGGATTTGTTTTTCAAAAACATTCAAAGCATCTAACATTCAAAGCCCAGGTAAACTTCTGGCAAAAAGTCTTGTGGCAGTTTTTTCAAATGAAAGAATGAAACCTGCCTTTATGTGAGGATCTGCCAAAGTGAACTCGAAGCATTCTCGATATTCTTCACGGATCCACTTAGCAGCTTTCCGTCCCGATTCTTTGGACAAAGCATAGGCTCGCTAAAAAACATCATGTAAATTCACATTTTATATTAAAATTGATATATAAACAGCAAGCAAACTGTTTTATGCCACGTTCACAGAATTCTTTCCAACAAACATCCCTGTAAAGCACTAAAAACTTTCATGCAAATGGATTAATTGGAAAAATACCTTTGCTGTATTGCTGCTGGGAATGAAATATGGGTCATCGTGGAATTTATAATGAGCAGCAGTGTAGTCCTGTAAAACAACGGGCACAAATCATGATGGCAAAACAATCTTCTGTTTTCTGACAAAATTTTAGACAAATGTGTCTTACTTTTGACACCGTCGAAGCGAGAACTTCAAGAATCGCGGTGTCCGACCTACAATCAAGCAATTACAGTCATGTAAACTTCAATTCGTAAAAAAATATTAGGAGATTATCAATAAAAGTACCTTTTGATCCGATTCGGAATTACAATATCAGATTTGAAAGCAAAGCAAGCAGCTGCAAGTAAAACAAATTGAACACCAAGGTTGTCCAGGTAATTCTTTCATTTACATGTACATGTATGTTTATCCTATAATTGCGATCAAGGATGTGCAAATATAAACAGTTGCATGCAGGTGCATGTATGTTATCATTTTGATTTTATATTTTCTCCATGGTTTTCCCAGAAAGTTGGAATAATAAATATCGGTTTAGTTTGGTCAACTGAAACTTGGTGGCATACCTTTCCCAGTTGAAAAAGACGCCCCGAATTCGGCAACCTCGTGTGACCCACAAAGTCTGTAAAAAAATTACCAAAATAAATAAATTTTGGACAAGTTACAACTTCAAACACAAATATGAAATCCGTATAAGATGGCGTTCCATACACATCACAAACAAGCATGCTTGGAATACAGTCAATTATTAGTTTATAATCTCTAGTTTATCGTCCAATTAAGTCCTTGACATCGAAGCTTTGAATTCTTATTGATCTAAACACCATTTCGTTAGTTATTACCTGCTGGAAAATAAACATTCCCGAAGTTTTCGGCGGAGCGTGATTCCTCCAAGCCTGGACGCCGCCATCTTGAATACCGAATTGGAGTGATTATTGGAATAATTGACATCACAAATTTTTAAACATGCATGCATTGCGATGCCATATAACCTGGATATTAGCACTCAATTTTCTCCTGAAATTGAAAGAAAATGCACGTCTCTTCAAAGTTTCACGGCATTTTACAGTTATTTTTAATCGTATGACACGCCACCCAAATGAACCCAAATTCTGTCGCTAGAGGACGCAGTCATCGACCTGGGAAATTCGAATGTTCGAATTCTGAAGAAGGAAAATTTCCATAATCACAAATTACTCGTTGCCTTTACTACCAGAAGTACTATCAAAAATGTCGGAATTTGAAAACGAAACCGAGGCCCTTTTCGAGGAGATGGAACTTCATGCAACGCTGCTGTCAAATCTTTTCGATCAAATTCTTGATCAGAAAGGCAAGTTCCTGAATCTGTTCATTTTTTAAACAATTTGATGCATTCCATCCTAAACATAAGGGGTCGTGCAAATATTACATAATGCACCAGGGGATGGGTGGGTCCTTGTTAAAGTGTTACGAACAGTTACAAGGGTTTTGTGGGTTTTTCTCCTTGCGTTACGTGACATTTTCAAGGGCCAGTTGATGTGCAACTGCAGATTAGCTCTGCAGTTCAGATTTCGAATGGGTTGGTGAAGATGTCTAAACCAAAAACATTGTCATCAGTAAGATTGCAGAATCAATAAAAAATATTACACTAGGTCCTGTATATGGGTACAAATAAAAAAATTTGTACAAATATGATACGTAACACGAGGGGTGGGTAGTCTGCAAAGGGTTAGAGAGTGTTACGGGGTGGGTGGGTCAGTCTCTAAAAAGGGCAAAAATTGCTGTGTGCAATATATCAGGGTGGCAAACAAATTCTGATTTTCAAAATTTAGGACTTTTTTAGGACTTTTTAAAGAAAACCTTAAGAATTT
>JAQGAF010004583.1:0-14020 GCA_034687865.1 Kryphioiulus occultus
ACGAGTAAGTACGATATGCAAAGTTTCATGAATTTTCGTTGAAAACTGGCGTCTCTGTGATAACGTACTAACCCCGACACTTCGAGTACAGTGAGTACACTGTACCAGTCCGTCCAGCACCAACTGGCAAAATGTTTTTGCCTAAATTATTAACTATTAATTTCTCAATTTATAATGGACGTCCCAGGAGAAGAAATTCCACAGTAAAACCATAGGTAAAGGGTAAAACTGCAGTTTTCAAAAGCGAAGTTTGAAGCAGCGTAAAACTGCACAAATCTGTAGTAAAAATGAAGTAATTGTTATATTTTATGAAGGTCAACTGGAAATGATGACATGGGGTTCTCCAAATCGCGAAAAAGTAATGACATGTATACATCGAATAATATAGGCCCTATAATTATTAATTATAAGAAAAGTTGATAAAAATCCAAATTCGAACACACAAGAGGTGAATTTTGTTTCAAAATTCGAATTCGTGCCCATTTGATTTTGTGTGATTTGCATTATTCGCCTTCCATATATCATTTTCACAGCTCAATACATCAGGGTTTACATCAGGGTGAAGGAATATTTACTTTTGATTGATTAACAAAATAAAAATTTGGGGTAAAATTGGGGTTTTTTTTGGCAATGATATGCCATTACTATGGTAGAGGATGCTTCTGAAAATCGCTGTATAATGATGTCATAATTTTTTTACGGCCCCATGCATATCCTAATAGCCTTTCATGAAGTGCAATCAACTATAGAATGACCACGTACATGTAGCCTATTTTGTTGCAGAACGTCGTTTGTTTGAATTAACCGATGGAGTTGAAAGGGCCTCACCTTTGTGACCTTCTCATTGAGGACGTTGAGCACCTTTGTGGCGAAGGACCACTACATGAGGCGGTATCTAATAACAGAATCCAATGCTTGAAAGAGCTTCTGGAAGAAGGTAAGCTAAATGCATCAATGCGCTTCATGATTTCAGCTATAGAAGATAGGACATGAAATGTATCTCTTGTTGATGCACGTTTCCATTGTAGGGAAAATTGACATCAATTGTAAGACAGATGGAGGGATGACCCCTTTGATGGTTGCTGTTGAATGTGGCAATGACGAAGCTGTTCTGCTGCTGCTGGCGAAGGGTGCTGATCCGAACATTTGCGACAACATAAAGGTATCACCATTGCTACTAGCTGCCAAAAATTCAACGTTGGGCTTGCACGTGGTGCAGAATATGTTGGATTGTGGGGCAGATATCTGTCTGCAAACCTATTTCGGGTCATCAATATTGCATGAAGCCATAATATCAAAATCGAGAAATGCAATGCTTGTTGCTGAGCTTGTTGCAAGAGGTTCTGACATTGAGGCTAAGGACAACCGGAAAATTACGCCAGTGTTCAAAGCTGCCGAGGTAGGCTTTCTGGATGCTTTAAAAGTGTTGCTGGAACGGGCAAAAGAAATAGGTAAATCCACGTGTTCATTGACCTCCAGCTACCGTTCTTCGTGTATTGGTATTAATAATTACATCGATTTACTATAGGTCGTTTGCAGTCGGCAGTAAATACGTCGAATGAATCTGGAAGGACCCCAGTCATGGTCGCAGCTAATAATGGTTTTTATGAATGTGTGAATCTTCTGTTACAGAATGGTGCGGACTGCAACATTATGGACCGCGATCGCATGTCAGCCTTGCACTATACTATCTTGAGTGGTAGCTTCAGGTAAGTTTTGAATCCAATAAACTATTTGCTTTGGCTTGTGGCTGAACCGAAGGTAATGCAAAACATTTTTTGTAAACTTGCTTTTTATTCTATAGTGTTCAGTTTCTGTACTTTAGGAACACCGGAGGGAATTTTCTTGAAAACTAAGTTTGCAAATGATAGATTTCGCATACATTTCAATGACAAAAATTAATTACGGTTACAGGGTGGGTGATATGTCACTATAGCACTTGTACATGGCCTATATTTTTACTAATTATTGATGGATTGCTGGTAGAAATAAAACATTTTCAGTAAATTTTCCTTGAATTTTATTTTTAGCAACGTTCATAAAGAAGAGAAAAAGGAAAAATACAGAAGGTACATCACCAATAATGAATTTTGAAAGGACTTGTCAATTTTATGGAAAACTATATCACAAATGGTAGATATTTTCCTTATCAAAGAATGTTTTTGAAATGCGTGAATGTATTTATAATGATGGGAAATAATTATGGAATGAATGCAAATAACTTATTTACGAAGTCAATCCATCATTTTAGATACAGTATGTGAAAGACAATGGGTTTAAAGTAACTGGGAAAGCTAGACAACGAGGGCCCATACAGGCAACGACATGTAAAAAGGCAACTTACATGTATATGTATTTAAAAAACACTGGGCAGTATGGATTACGCGGGACCAGCACAGCAATGACCCAGTACTCACAAGCTATATGGAGTGTACCATATGATATCAGTTTTTATAAATCCTAATTTCAGTTGCGTAAAATTGTTATTGGATAAAATGGATGCGACCATTTGGAAAGCCTATAACTATGTAACAGACGGAAGGTACTTCGAAAATCAGCTTGGCAGTCCAATTCATGTAGCCATTGAATATCGAAGGTAAGTCTAACCTCCTGTGTCTTTATAATACGAATTCATCAGAATCTAATTGGCCTCCTGTGGCCAACATGTTTTCTTTTGTTGCAGAAGTGATACCATAAAGCTCATCTTACAAGCTGGTGTAGATCCAAACACTCAGTTCAACTTAGCAAGACACTATGGTTTTAATGACCGGTTTGATATTTGGCGGCACCAGTTAGACACTCTATTTCTACCTTGTTTAATTTCACCTTTGGGCTTGGCCGTCTTCACTGGGAACATGGAGTGCATCGTTGCCTTAGTGGATGGTGGTGCCCAAATCAATCCAGAGCTGGATGAAGTCGCATGTCCCCTTTCTATAATAATCTTGGGCCATAGCAACCAACCAATGCAAGTTGTCGAGTTTTTATTGAGTAACGGAGCAGACCCCAATTTTTGTAGCCGTTGTTTATCGAGCAATTTTCAGCGTGTGCTGTTTTGGCCAGTCTCTTTGCGATATGAAAATTTGCACTTATTGTTGAAGTACGGAGCTGATGCTAGATCGGCTCTTGGCCAATATTGCACACCAAAAACTCTGGCTTTGTTACGTGAGTTCTTAAGTCCTGCAGTGCTGGAAAGTTACATTGTCAACAAATTCAATGAAATTCCGGATATTGACAAGGATGAAGACAAGCATTGGAAGGACATTTTTGAGAATTGTCGTAAGTTGTTTCACTTTAGTTATTTCTGCATATTCACCGCTCCCCTAAATGGGTGTTTTTAATCGTCTGTTGACACCAACTTGCCTATCATCGTATTTATATCGTATTCATATATCACAGGATCTAAGTTGATTGTGAAAATATATCATGATTAAATTTGAAAATGACTGATTGCAATTATTTGCACATTTCAGGAAATCCTCCTGCTCTTATGCATTATTGTCGTATAATAATTCGTGACTCTCTTATGAATAATGGATCTAAGGAATTTCCAATTGCCAAACGACTGAAGAAGCTACCTTGTATGCCTGCCACTATTTCCGATTATTTAGCATACAATTAACTACATTATGCTAATTTTATTTTTCAATATTCTTGAGCGAATGCCAATATGTGCTTGAAGTAAGGCACACTTTGTTTGGTTTTTTGGGTTTAATTTGAATATGGTACACCATAAAATAAAAGGCGGTGCGAGGAAATTAGGGCTGGAGGACACAACCGTCTTCTCCATTGTAGGTTTGTCGTTCTTTTATGTCATCAAAAAGTTGATTTTTTAAGTCCTTTGTTAATTTTTCAAAGGTTTTTTGATATTGTTATATAAACTATGTAATTTTCGTAATATAATACAGGTACATTTAAAACTTATTCTTTTTAATTTTCTTGTGAACAACAATTTTTCTGGTGTCCCAATTCTTTTGGTTAAAACTGTACATATTTTTATTGCTAGAAATGGTGTCCCCATCCTCACTTTTTAGTATAAATTGCAACTTATGGCAAGTTAATTTTATCTAGCCCATTCTCAATTTTTTACAGTAGGAAATTGTGAAATCCCTAGAACATAGTGAACATTCCGATCCAGTACGGATTATTTTGGGGAAAAATGTAGACGAGTAATGCAATGAACTTTGATTCATTCAAAAATGTGAAAAATGATGAATTTTATAGTCACTTAACAAAAGCACATTTTCAACAACAAAAATTGATCCTTCATTCCAAAGAAGAATACTTAATACGTTACCTTGTTTCGTGTTGGTGATTTATCAATCTGGTTTTACATTTCGCGGAAATTCAAGCATGTCCCGCGAACTTTTTTATATTTGAATTTGCCGGGTCATTTCAAAGCGGATTTGCGTCACCGATGTTTATGTGATCGTGGCGTCATCTTTCCTTCGTAATCAGTAGAGACGCACAAACGCTCTTATTGGCTCATTTTGCAGCCGCATTTGGAAAGGAGAAATCAACATTGTTTCTAGTCGGTTGTTGCCAGTGGTTGGAAGAAATGGATGTCTTCGGTTGGGGAATTTCCTCGTTATCCCGCAGGTAAGAAAAATTGTTTTTCACTTTGGTTTGATTGTATAAAAGTACGTTCGACACTGGGGATGAGCAACGGTGAGTGTTATCCCGATTTTTTCACGTACTTTGTGCACTATAGGCAAACTTCCGCAATTTAACTAACCATTGACCTTTGTGTCAAAAAAGTTGTAAGAAGAACCCCAGTATCGAATCGTTATTCGCGTTACTCGCTAACTTGTGATTGTATCTGTGCATGCACAAGAAAATAACTCCAGTGTTTCACATCGCATATTAGTTTTCGAAATTGAGATTTTGATAGTCTCATGTACGTTGTGTCCAGTGTCCTGAAACCAACATGGCAAACGAGGTCACGAGGATGAGGTTTGCTACTGCCTGCTAGTCATCAGGGTCATGGTTGTCAGCAATTTCATTTATTTACAGCTCGTCAATCGACCTGGAGTTTGATGATCCACGGTTTCCCACACATCCTGAGCCTACTGACATTGCCTTAGCATGTCGCAAGGGAAATTATTATGAATTGAAATGTCTTCTGAGCCGTGGTAAATCTGTGGACGTCCAGGACTATCGGGGCTGGAGACCGGTGCATGAAGCAGCAGCCAACAATAAAGTCCGGTGTCTGAAACTGATTCTGGAACAAAGTAGGCGACAACATCAGCACGATGTTCATCTGGTTCATCGGGCTGTTCCCTTCCCACCCCTGCCATGTTAAAAATTGTATACATGACATTTCTGCGAATAATGAATAAATCGTCGTGATAATAATTTTGCTTGATAGTCTGTTTACTTCTGGAGGCGACAATTCAACTTTAATGAATAAATGCCCTTTGATTAATTAATAAAAAAGATAATTAAAGATTGATTTTTTTTTTCGAGTTGCCCAATATTGTCAATAAAGGGCGCCAACGACCATTTTTTAAATTTTTAATTATCTTTTTTATTAATTAATCAAATGGTATTTATTCATTAAAGTTGAATTGTCTCCTCCAGAAGTAACCATACTATCAAGCAAAATTGTTATCACGACGATTTATTCATTATTCGCAGAGATGTTATGAATTCAATTTTTTCAATTTTTTAACATGGCAGGGGTGGGTGGGGAACTTCCCGTTAAAGGATGTGCCGTTTGATGCTATGATTTCTATTATAGGTAATAATAACGTCAATTGGAAGACCTTATTAGGGGACACCCCATTGATGCTAGCTGTAATAGCCGGTCACACACAAGCTGTTCACATTTTGCTAATGAAGGGCGCAAATCCTAACATCACCAACAACAACGAAGAGTCACCTTTGATGTTCGCAACCGAATCAATGCAGTTGAGTTGGATACGGAAGAAACTTATGGATGCGGGGGCAAACGTCAACCATCGAAACAAAGATGGGTCATCGGTACTGCATTACGCCATAGCAATGGGTAAACCTGTCAGCAAATTGATTATTACGGAGCTTATTGCAAGGGGTGCCAACATAGAGGCAAAGGACCGCAACAAATGTACGCCTGTGTACAAAGCAGCCTTTAGGGGCTACCTAGATGTTCTAAAAGTACTTCTGGAAAAAGCAAAGGAAATAGGTTTGTGCAGATTTTTGTTGAACACCCAACTATGGGACAATGTGTTTTGGTTTTTAATAGTTGAATCAATTGTTTAGGTTGTTTGCAATCGCTTATCAACATGGCGGATCATGAAGGAGCCACTCCACTCATGGTTGCCTCTGAAAAAGGTTTATCTGACTGCGTAGATCTCCTGTTGCAAAATGGAGCCGACTGCAACAAAATGATTAGTTATCAGGTGTCCGCCTTGCACTTGGTCAGCGACTACAGGCGTGCTGAGTATGTTTTGAATTCGATAACTTCTATGGTTTTACCTTGTAAAAGGCCCAGAATGCAGATTTCAGGCCAATGGTCATTGGCATTACAAATATATTCATCACCCCTTTTAACACCAGGAATCTGGTATTTGGATATTTTGTTTCCTGGAAACTAGTATGCATACCATTCTGTCAGATATGCTTAAAAATTTATTTAAAAAAAATAATGTATGGAAATTGTGGTGGTGGTCCATTGCCCTGCATTTTTTCATATAGTCTTATTATTGTCGCTCCTATACGTCTCAGTGCATCTTTTAAATAGTGTAACTGAATTGGTCGACATAAAATTTCTGGAAAAACGCTTTCATTGATCGTCATTGAATGCATCTTGTACAATACTTGAGTACTTAGCCTACATGATCAATAAGATTTTGATCAGATTTTGACCTGTAGGTCATGACCTAACCTAACCTGTCCTAAACAAGCCTTATCAATAATTACATTAGCTTTTATTACTTAGGTTAGGTCAGGTCAGGTTAGTTTATGGCATGAGATTCAAGTCAAAAACTGAAAGATTTGCCCCCTTACCCTGCCAAGTTCATGAGCCACTAGGAAAAGTCCATTATCTAATAATGTCTATGCTGGAGTGCAACTTCAAAAGCTAATATCTCTGAAAGTATTGCTGATAAGCTCCATTACATAGTTGCAGCTCGTCAAAATAGACGAGTAGGCCATTATTTGAAATAATTACCCTAACTTTTAAGTATAATTTCAGTCCAGGAGTTATGTTATGGTATTTGCAGTTTTTTGAGTGAAGTTCCACTTTGCTCATTGAAAGAAATCCACAATGTGACTGACCGGTTCCTTGTATAATAAGTTCCAGGCATCTGAGCACTTCTAATTAGAAATCAAAACTAAAAATGTATAATTTCTTGGTACTTTGATGTTGTTTGAATTCCTTTATTATACATCCTAATGAACAGTCATATTGACAAAAAAACTTATTGATTTTCAAAAGCAGTTTCTTTTTACTTTATATTTGTCGATGGGGAAGCTAAAAGTGCAGGGGAAAATAAAAATTTTAACCTGATAAACCTGGGAGATTGAAGGAATTTTATTAACCTGGTGGTAACCCTGTAGTGACAATTTTCCAAAATACCAACAGTAATAGGTTTTTTTTTAACTTACAGTCAGAATTGAAATGTTGAAAGTTACAATAATGATACTAATCATAATAATAAAAGTCCACAATGGAGTCTTAAACCCTTTCTTACCATTCTTGGATGCCAGGATGAGTTTAATTTATTCTGTTATTTTCAGATGTGCAAAACTGTTGTTGGCGAAAATGGACGAAACCATTTGGCGTTGTTTTGATTACAATAATGCAAACCTTGGTACCATCCGTAATCCTGTGGGTAGCCCGCTTCATGCAGCCATTTTTCAGGGAAGGTAGGACAGAGCTTATCACTTTTGTGCAGTTAGAGAGGTGCAACAAACCTATTACATTTACAATATATTCAAGTTCTTGTTCTCGTTTCAGACATGACGTTGTAAAGGTCATCTTAAAAGCTGGCATAAATCCAAATTCATGTTTTGCCCTCACAGCACTCCTCCCAGAACTTTATACACCATTCAGAGTTGTCTCGCGTGCTTTGCCCTCAATGATGTCACCTTTG
Organism: Kryphioiulus occultus; assembly: GCA_034687865.1. NCBI lineage: Eukaryota > Metazoa > Arthropoda > Diplopoda > Julida > Julidae > Kryphioiulus > Kryphioiulus occultus. Next base: position 8,073 of record JAQGAF010004583.1, read on the forward strand.
GGACTGGCAACCGCCAAGGGGTCTATTGAAGACATTGTCTCCTTGTTAGAGGCCGGTGCTGAAATAAATCCAGAACTGAAAGGTGTAGCGCGTCCCCTCTTGGTAGCAGTCGCCTACGATCATAAGAATGTAGTGGAGTTTTTAATAAGCAAAGGAGCAAATCCCAATTTTAATGGCGATTTATGTCATATGTATTATTGTATGCTGGCATTGCCTGTGTTGCAAGCCAACATGATGAGATTGCTGCTGAAGTACGGTGCAGATGCAAGACCAGCTCTCCACCACTGTGCCATCAACAACCAGAGAAGAATTTCTGATGTATGCGAATTTCCGTTGTCAGAAGAACATCACAGTACTGCAGCCGTGTTGCAAGAGTTTTATACTCCCGCAGTACTGGAAAACTATTTGGTTGAAATGTATAATCAAATTCGAAACATCACCGAGGCTAGAGTGCGATGTTGGAAGAGTATCTTTGAGAAGTTACGTAAGTTGTGTCACACGAGTTGGAAGAAAATCACCTATTACAATTGTACTTTCTGGGCTCTCCAAAATCAACTGTTTTGTCTGTTTTGTTTCAAATTGTTTATAATGTTCATGAATCACAGTTATAGTCCTATCTCAAATTCTTTGTCAGGGTTGTTATCATGACTCATTTATTGAAATTGATAATCAAATGCTCAACACTATACATCTTAAAAAAAAATTTCTGTATGAATTTCGAAAAAAAAAAGGTGGTCTTTCCTCGAGATTTTATCTTTTTTCACAAATGCATTTCGTAACATTGTGAAATATTTGTGCACTAATACTTGCATTGCTCGTTTCAGGAAAGCCTCCAACTCTGGTACATCTTAGCCGTTTGAAAATCCGCGAATGTCTAATGGACAACGGGTCTAACGAGTTTCCATTTGCACTGCGACTGAAGAAGCTGCCTTATTTGCCATCTGTTCTCACTCGTTATTTAGCTTACGATTAAAGGGGCTGTTATCGTTATGTAATGTTTTGTACAACTTTTGATATGTGGTGTAGAAGGCTAATATCGCACCGTTTACTACGTTATTAAACTTTCTTCATGGAAACTTTCCATGATGCCCTTCTCACACCCATTGTACAAACCTTGCTATTGTTGTAAAATCAGGAATCGGCTTTCAACTAAGCCATTCATGGTTTTACAAGACATATCATTCCCTTTATCATTTGCATACACTCCTCAAGCAACTGGGGTGAAGAAATAGGGACAGAGCTAGGTTTTAAAACTAGAATTCAGGCTTCGAACTTCACATATTTGAATTTTTGTTTGTCTTTTTTATTTTAGACACATAAAAATATTGTCTCCCGCAAGTCTAGATCTTTTGTCCTTCATTTCTAGCTAGTTTTGTGAAATTTTATTAGGATTGCATCGTGTCAATTCATTCTTAACTTTCAAGAGACACGAAAATGGAATAGTGAGGTGAGAGCTTTTTACGAAACTCATTTGCCATAAAACAATTACTTTTGAAGAATGTTTTCTTGAGGTTTACCCTACTTTTAAACAGTTTTTAACTAAAGATACATTGTATGAACAGAAAATGACTAGGCCAAATAAACGCATGTACCTTTGTCGTTTACCAAATTTTTAAAATGTGAAATTGCTTGACCATTTTTCTCTCTGAACCCGTTTAGTGAAAAACGCTACATTTTTTGTTTCGGTTTCAAACTTTACTAGTGGACACAATCTAATAGTGTTGCTACCTGTATTTCTAGGATTTCGTCGAAACTGTAAGGGTTGAATGAAAATATCTAACGTGTATTACAAGGTGAGCATTGCCAAAATTTGCATTAATGGTTGTTTGATAAAAACCTATGCCATTCCACAAATTTGACAACCCATTGTCCATTATAGATGGGATCCTGTTTTATCATTCTACCAACAATCCCTAGACGAAAATGGAGTCTGTCTACCTCATTGTTTGTCAAGGTAATTAATGCTTAGTCATACATGTAAATAATGTGCGCTGCTATAAATTATGTGGTGATGTATTTTAGATAATGTCCAAATTGTTTTTACTAAAATGGGCAAGCGCTGAAACGCACTTCAAGGTCCGAATAAAAACACCTTTACCAAAAAAAAATTAAAAACGTCATGGGTGTGTGCCTTGACCCCTACCCTACCCCCAGACCCCTACCCACCATGCTAAAATGTATTCGAATATTCCTGCTTTTAACAAATTATAATAACCACTAATGAGTCGCAAACTAGTGCACTGTTATATTTTATAGCTAGTCATTACTGCTGTTGATAAATAAATACAATGTCGTTTTACCTTTAGTGTGACCTCTTACACTTCCCTTTTTTGGCTAAAACACAATTGCATGTCTATGGCTCGATTTTTAGTTGTGTGGCCAGGTTCAATCAAGGGCTTATACGGTTCGTATTTTCTCAACACGACATCTACAAAGACATTTGTAATAGCTCTTCTTATTTAAAATTCTTATTTAAAATTAATTACACACTTTTACAGTTGATACTTTTTATTCAATCGTGGCGTATTTTAATACATAATTTCGCGTAGTTTTCGGTTCGAAATATTTTCGTAAACACACATATATTTTCGAAATCTTCAATTTATATTTCGAATTTACTTATGGGTATTTCGGCAAGTTTTAAAATGACAATTTCTATCAGGGATTTATGTCTATATATTACAGTTGCGTTTTCAAAATTTCTTCTCAAAATTTGTTATACTTTGCTTTTGGCTTTCTTGAATTTTTTGGGCCGTGTATAACAAAATCGCGTTACAATTATTTGTTTGGGAGGTAGGAATGATAAAGTTTCAGTTTTCGCGTCGCTTAATTAATTCTTGTAAAATTTATTCGTATACCATCAATTCTGATTCACCTTTTTCCTTTTTTCCGAGGTAAAATTTTTCTGAACTTAATTTGAGAAGTTGGAAGTTTTGGGTTGGGTCTGTAATCCTTGTACTGGGTGTGTAAGGTAAGTTCGGATTCTTAATGAATTCGTTATTTGTTAATTTGATTTGTAAGTATATATTTTGATTATCGATAGTTTATTGTTAAGTTTAGATGTATATTTATGGTTTATTGTATTATTGTTAAACTTCCGGTAAATCGGCTTATTTATTTATTTTAGTTGGTGGAATATTATTTGTTAAGTTTTTAAGTATTATTTAAGTTCTACAGTTATTTGAGCGTTTTTACTTATTAATTCTGTTTTGTTAAGATTCTATATTTAGAGGATCTTGGGTTCTTCCAATTTCTTTTTTGGTAAGTTATTTCAATCAAAACGATACAATTTTAAAAGGGGGCCTCGAGAAATACGTAGTTGATTTGGTTTTGCTTTAAATATTCTTCGAGAGGTTCCTTGGTGTTGTTGTTGTAGATAATTTTCGAAGCACACGCGTTTTTGCTCTGCTTTACAAATTTATAATTTTTATAAATTTGCTGAAATTTTTTGAAGCACTTTCTTGATTGTTGGACGATTTATATTTCGAAATGCTGATCGAAATTCTGGACGTTGACGACGATTTGGTTTCGAAATTCTGGACGTTGACGACGATTTGGTTTCGAAATTCTGGACGTTTGAAACTTTAATTTCGAAATGCTGGTCGAAATTCTGGACGTTGACGACGATTTGGTTTCAAAATTCTGGCTGCTTGAAGATATTAATTTCGAAATGCTGGTCGAAATTCTGGATGTTGACGACGATTTGGTTTCAAAATTCTGGCTGCGACGTTGACTTGATTTTTTCTGATTTTAAAATTCTGGACGTTGATTTGGTTTTTGCTGGTATTGCTTGTTGTGGTTTTTTAGTTGAGATTATTGTTTGTTGTTTTGGACCCACTAATTCCCCAAACTTATTTGTTGAAGAATTATTCCTCCTGAGTTGAGGATTCTAAGTTATTTGTAGCATTTGAAAATTATTCTAAGTCCCTTACTCAAAACTAAACTTTTCTAAGTCCTTTTCGCGAAATTAAAACTTTTCTAAGTCTTTTTCTCGAAATTTAACTTTTCTAAGTCTTTTACTAAAGTAAAATTTAACGTTTCTAAGTGAAAACACTTGCTGCAACTTTGAAAGTTATTCAATAGGCGTCAGATATCGAAGAATGGGCTCTGATGCTTGGTGTGCATCTTATTTATACAAATTGAAATAACATGGACTTTTTCTCATTGGTCTTTTGCAATAATTGGCGATTTTCGATTCTGACCAATAATCTTTGATAAAAAGTGGGTGGAGTTTTCAATTCTAAGAATTTGCTGGAAGCTTTTTCCAATTAACCTGGGTTTTTGGGGTGTTGAAACGTGACACTGGACATTTTTTCTGTCACCTTCTTATATTGTTTTATGAGTTTCGTAAGCCTAGTTTCTGATTTTGCTGGCTTTTCCTATGTTTCTTGTTTTCTTGGATTTTTATGGCGTTTCATAAAATTTGTCACCTCGCACCTGGAGTATGCTCTGAATTTTAATTAATTCCACCTTGCTCGACCCTTTGCTCCTCCTTATCAAGGGAGAGGGTTGGGTTTCTAAGAATTCAAGTTTTTAAATTGCTTTGATTCGTGATTTAGTAAATTTTGTCAACTCCTTCTATTTTCTGACGTATTTTTCGTCAAAGGTGGTTGTTCACCTTGTCTAACTTTTCCTTTACGTCATTTCCCTTTTTATGACGAGAAGGTTTTCGTCTGGTGCCCTATATTTTGGCGGCATTTATAATTCGTCTGTCTGGTCTTTCCCTTGTTTTAGCCCTTTGGCTAGGTTGTAAAAGGGTCCTTTTATGTCCTTATAAGACTTACGGTGGCCATTTTGTTTGTTTTGGTTTTCTATGGCGGCCATTTTCTTTTTACCTTAAATTTTTATTTTTATCATTTCTCACGTAGTTTATGCATTTATAAAGTTATTTACGCGATTTCATTTGAATTTCTCCTCGTTTTTAATCCGATATTTTTATTACTCAGATTTATTTTCGCGATTCTAGTGGTTATTTTCGCGATTAATTTCTGTATTTTTCATTTTACTCTTTTTATTATTTATCAGGATTATTCCTGAATTCTTCGCATTATTACCGTGCTCTCGTCAATAAGTCATCTGGACTTATAATTATGACGTTGTTTGCAAGTTTTTCTTTTATATTTGCGTTGTTATTTTCAGGGTCATTGCTTATTATTATAACGTTTCGTTATGGGAATTTTTCTTGTATCAACTTTATTAGTACGTGTTGTTTTTAATGATTAGACATAATTCGTGGGTTTACCATTTCACATAAGTTATTTATTTATTTCGTACCTAATACATTTTTATTTATTGGGTTAGTCACTTGTTCTTGTGATTAGTAATATTCGCGTAATTAATTCAATATTTGTTTAGGCAGGTGAGTTAAAAGAATTTTTTATGGATTTCGACTGGATCAATCAGGGTCAATATCGACAGGATTAATTCTACAGGTTTGGTGTCGACTGGATTGGTGCCTTTTGTCAGAATTTCCTTATAGTTCCGTTTGTCTGTTGTATGTGAAATATTGTCTTTAGCTTAATTTTAGCATTTTCTGAAAATCACCATGTGACAATTCACACAATTACACTATATAGCATGATCATATAGTATAGGTATGATACACAAAAAAATGTATCAGAAGGGACTACAGGGGCATCCTTATAACGACCAATATCCCATTTTTATATTTTAATACTGACACCCAGCAGCAAATCCCCTGTCATAAAAGTGCAATTTATATGAATGCACTTTTGTGTAAAAGTGCATTCTGAGAATGCAGTTTTATGTTGAGAATTGTGATTATTATGATATTTTATGAAACAAAACAATGCTGAATGATGAAATTCTTTTTGCCATAAAAGTGCGTTACAATACATTCATGTAATGCACAAAAAAACTGCACAAATTATGCAATAAATGGCTAAATTAATGCACTTTTTTACAAATGATGGCAATAATAATACAAT
>JAQGAF010004584.1:0-14019 GCA_034687865.1 Kryphioiulus occultus
AATGTTCCATGCATACTCACGGAATGTTCCACGTATACTCACGGAATGTTCCACGTATACTCACGGAATGTTCCACGTATACTCACGGAATGTTCCATGAATATTCACGGAATGTTCCGCGTCTACACAAAGAATGTTGACCTACCCACAAAGAATGTTCCACCTGTGCACAAAGAATGTTCCTCCTACGCACAAAGAATGTTCCTCCTACGCACAAAGAATGTTCCTCCTGCGCACAAAGAATGTTCCTCCTGCGCACAAAGAATGTTCCTCCTACGCACAAAGAATGTTCCACCTGCGCACAAAGAATGTTCCTCCTACGCACAAAGAACGTTCCTCCTACGCACAAAGAATGTTCCTCCTACGCACAAAGAATGTTCCACCTACGGACAAAGAATGTTCCACCTACGGACAAAGAATGATCCACCTATACCCAAAGAATGTTCCACGCATACTCGATCAGAATGTTTCATGTAAACTTATTGCTTCATGTACAGTATACTGACTGCACATGATTTCTCAACTTGTTCTCAAAGCTGCCATCTTGAACTTGTATGCGTTACCCACGATATACGGTGTATGGCTACATCACACTGGTGGTTGCAGTTTTAAACATCAGCTTCGCCCAAAATTAGGAAGAAACAAAACGCATTTCATTGAGAGTTACCGTCGTTTCCTTTATTGCCTCGCACCAAAACCTTATTTATGAATCGCTTTATCCAGCGTCAACTCCGATAACGATCCAGGTTTTAGTTTTCTCTCATTTGTCTTTCAAAACATCGTAATTGCTCTCGAGGATCTCATCTAATGCGTCTGATTCAGGATCAGTCTGCGGGGATTAAACCCGAAGAACCCGTGCGGCATTTTGCTTTCGTGCACAATGAGTGAAACTGTAATTAATGTTGATAATCCGAGTACTCCTAACGCACCCTTCCTTTAATAATTACTAAAGGAGTTTTTCATTGAGCAAAAATGGAGAAAAGCTCAAGTGCCGACATAATCAGCAATGGCATAATTTAGACCTAGTACAGTTTGTTTTTAGGGGCCATCCATAAAGGAAATGGAAATGTCAGTTCAGGATGAACCCTAAAGAAGTTGACATCGTTGTTAATACCAAATCACTAAAAATCCATTGTTTCCAGACAATTTTCAGAATATTCGCCTATAAAATTCCCATGATTATTAATATTAAGCGTACTATTGATTTTAACAAGATTGTTGGCTAATATCCAACATTTTGTGATTTAGACTTTCTATAAACGGTATTTGGATACTTAGAAATTTTTTTAACAAAAATATTGCATACCACGTATACATCATTGTGAATAGTTTTTATAATTTCGTAATAACAGGTTTCCCCCAGACTTGAAAAACCTGGAAAAGTCAGGGACGTTAAAAATGTCATTTCAGGGTGAACCCTGAAGAAGTTGACATGGTTATTAATATTAAGACTCTTAAAATCCATTATTTCCAGTAATTTTTCATAAAATTCGCCTATCGCATTCCCTTAATTATTAATATTAAGCTTATAATTTACTTTAACGGTCTAAATGGTCTAATGACAAAAATATTCCCAACAATTTGTTAAATCATGATTTGAAAAAATTAAAAACAAATTAGCATAAATATTTTTAACTTTCAAACCTCTCCAAAGGTAGAATAGTTTTCTCATACATGCAAATCAGGATGTCTGTTCCAAGTCTTTTTCAACATTGATACTGTTACAAATACTATATTATAGGGTCTCCATCTTAATTATCCTTTCAACTATTACTCAAAAACTTGAGTGCTGACTTGCATCCAACCTTAGTCAGTCCTGTTTAACGAAACATACTTGCTATATAAAGTAAGCCATTCTACATGAACAGCTTTTACTAGAAATAAATATCGTTGCAAAGAAAAATACACTTACGAGCAAAAAATTCGGGCCACCTGCATGTAGTGACCAAAGCTTTGTTTTTTACATCAACCAATTGTCCGATTTGAATTGGGGAAAGTGTGTTATTTAGAGAATTTCTTCCTCCTTGAAATTTGCCTAGTGTGACCAAGATCCCTACTGAATTGTTCTGATGAAAAGCCTCCAAAGGCCAGTGTCTACCAAAACCATACACTGCATGCGACATCAAAGGTGTTTGGATACAATGTTGCTGGATACACGCTTATATGGATCTGACAGGCAAATTGTATGTCGAAACTCTTTTATTGCCTCAGGGGGTACAAGAATGAATATGTCACAGAAATGCCAATACACGTGCCCTTGATTACGAGAGATTGCACCCAAGTTATGCAAAAGCCAATATCATTAAATTTAAACAGCCTTTAAGAACGAATAAAGTCTCTAAATAGCACACTTTTCCGAGTTTAAATCGGATATTTTGTTGATGTGAAAAAAATCACATTTGTGGGCGATACACGCAGGTGGCCCAAATTTCTTGCTCGTAAGTGTAAATTATAGTAATGAAATGTTGATTTTTCATGGCCATGGAAACATTTAAAATGACCTGGAAAAACCTGGAAAGTCAGGGAATTTCGTTATCAATAAATGTGGGAACTCTGTTTATGGATGACCCTTGCCTCATATAATGTACACGTACATCCATTGGTGTTTCCTGTGCATCTTCTACAAGTGTACGAGACAAGTACAATAGGGGCACAAACTACGAACACTGTATACAGCTTTTAATAGACCACCTCTGGTTCGTGCTTGTCCAAAGTAATTAAAGGAGGCCTCGAGTGGTTTCTTCGAGCTATCAGATTTTATAGAAAGCCTCATGATTGGTAGAATAAATGGGACTTTAAGCAGTGAGTGTGCTGGCATTTCTCTTAATTTCCACTCGCCCCTTCTCGTTTAATTGTCCTCTTTCGCATCCCCCATTTCCCGTTGTTTGTATACACGGATGCAAACATTGTTGTTTGTCCTGTCCATTGCACAACATTCTGAAGGGATGTTACCTAAGGGTAATTAAATCAGTGCCTCGCTCAGTTGTTGATGCTATTGTTTTGGCTAATCTCTAATTAAATCTTAGACCCATGAATTGAAGGCCAATTTGAAGTCGGTTGCACTCGGCTAAATTTCTATGAAAATACACGAGTGTTGAGGTAATGCTGTTTGTGTTTTTTTTTTGTGAAGCTTCGCAATTTAATGCCATGCTGAGACTCGATTGACTGCTTTTGCAAAGCTTTAATGAAATGTTTGTACGCTATTCATACGCAATTCTGTAGTAAGCAAATGCAGGGTGTGCCAAAAGCAACGAATAGTAAATGATGGTTTTTGTTGGAGTACCTTCTGTAAACTGGACATTTGACGCACCCTGTATTTAAACAAAAATGATAAATAAAACAGTGAACAGTGTAACACTTTTGTAACACGTTTGAAGGCTAGTGTTGTACATCTGAAAAAATATGGTTGAAGAAGGAGACCTGAAAAATGGAAAACGTTGAATTGTCTGCGAAATTAAAAAGGCCTGGAAAAGTCAGGGAAATTAAAAAGGCCTGGAAAAGTCAGGGAAATTAAAAAGGCATAGAAAGGTCAGGGAAATTAAAAAGGCCTGGAAAGGTCAGGGAAATTAAAAAGGCCCGGAAAACTCAGGGAAAATGAATTTGCTTTGAACGAGTCAGGGAAATTGAATGAGGAAATTATGCATTTGACGTAGCTAATTACTGGCTCACACAAAAATGAAGAGATGACAGGAAGTTTTTTTTGCATTTTTATGAAAGAAATTTAACAATGAAATTATCAATTTAAGAAAACTAATATTATTTTGTTGTTTCTTTATGTAGATACGTGTTCTATACTCTATCTCTGGTACTGTATAACAAGCAATATAGCATTACTTACATTAGAATTGTCATAGTTTTGCATTATCAGTTGTCAAGGTGGGTGGGGAAATTTGTTTTAAAACCTGAAAAAGTCAGTGAAAAGTCAGGGAATCTGACAATTTCATCTCTGGAAGAACCCTGGGTGGCTAAGGACCTATAATTAACTAACTACGGTATTGAACGTCGTTTTGAAATTAGGTAAAATTAGTATGTTTTAAAGCCAAAGTTTCTAAATTTAAATTTCTAATAAACTTTGGGAATGTTCAAACATTAATTTTCGTCATCTTGGGATGAGGTAATGGTTTACGCAAATAATGAACCATCATTTCAATTAAAAATGTGGGTTGAAATTCATCAGACAAATAAGTCGACAATACAAATTAATATTTTGCCAATTACGATTTGCAAATCACGCTTTTTGTGATGATATATTGTAAATGTACATCATGCTACGGAATATTTTTCTAGTTAAAACATATTGTTTCTCTAAAATGTCCCTATGTCTGTATGCTGTCGTGATAGCATTTCATACCAGGGTGTCTGCTGGGCTGAAAATCCTGAAAAACCTGGAAATATACTTAAACAATTTTGTTGATACTGGAAATATGGTGAAACGTTTTCTTGTCATTGAAGATTTTCAATTTTACATGTATATTAGTTTTTTTGAAATACACCTTCCCTTTGACAGCCACAATTGAACGCAGGTATTAATGCCAAGGGGGGTTGAGGTGGATGAAATTAAAAAAAAATTGATCTACTATGGGACAATTTTTGTATAAATATGTTTTAAAAACTTATACGTGTACAGTAAAAAAAATATATGTACTGAAAAATCCTGGAAATATTCTGAAAAAAAATTAAATTACTGTTCTATAGACACCCTGTGACAATCTACTAACTGAATTTTTTGTCTATTTTCAGGTAAGACTCGCTGCCTCTTTACACAACTTCAGTATCTGTCGATAAATTCATTCATTTCGTTCCGGTAAGTTACTTACATGGTGATCATGTTATTCACTATAGTTGTTAGGAAGGTAAGAAGCATGGCATTAAAAGACGTTTGATTGGGAAGTTGGTTCAATACGGTTGAAATGTTCGAGTAAAACGTGTAAAAAGCTGGTGGATTTGCACCATGGTTTTATCGTTTGCTGGCACGAATTTAATAAAGACGTCCGTTGATTTCCTTTTGTTGCCTCTGTTAACAAAGCATAATCTGGGGTGACCTAAATAATATTGAGGGGATTATTCGAGTCACATCTGGGTGAGAACGAAGCCGTTGGTGCGAAAGATCTTAACTGCGAAATATGAAGAATTGACTCAACTTTCATTACAGAGCGAGACTTGGAGGGACCATTCAATAGCTTTATCCTTTGAGAGTCGTTTGGATCCTTTTTGTGGGGCAACCAGTCGCTCTTCCGGTTGCCATTGGCAACCCAGCTTCTTACTGCTAAGCTTTTTAAAAGATGCTTAGAAACAACCCTTAATGTAGGCCCATTTCCTCTTCTAATTGAACTGGAAAAATAATAAGGGCGAGAACAGAAATCTGTTTATTAGTGTAGAAGATTAATGTAAATAACCAGAAGGCAATAAAAAACAGCAGTGATGTAGAACCACTTAAGGATTGTCTCGATCCTATTAGCAGAAACAAAATGTGTTTTGGGCCGTTTATGCTTATCAGACCTCAACGACAAATTTGCAACAATAAGTAAATCAGTTCAATTTAATTACGCTTTTAATTTAAAAATAAAAATTACATTTTGACCAGTCTTAATCTGGGTTTCGACATGCAGACCTGGAAAACCTGGACAATTTAGGAAAAAGTAAGGGAAAATTGATTTACCTGGTAAAATTCAGGGATATTCAACAAGCAAAAATCGAAAATTTAAATCTAAATCTAAAAAAAAGCAATCTAAATTTACTGTTTTCTTATGAATGTTTGTGTTCCATCTCCTGTTTATATAAAATAAACAAAAAATATAGCAATCCTTACATTGTCATATGCCATATTATTGCATTTTCAGTGGTAAGGGTGGTCAATGCAATTTGTTTTAAAACCTGGAATAGTCTGGGAAATTAAAAAGGCCGGGAGAAGTCTGGAAAAAATAAAGGAACATTGAATTACTTTGAAAAGTCAGGGATATTCAGCAAGCCAATAATATAATATCCAAGGTTAATCATCGGTTAACGCAAAAATCGAAAATGTGGAAGAAATTCACGATGAAATTATCCATTTAAAAAAACACAATCTAAATTTACTGTTTTCTTATAAAAATGTGTGTACCATCTCCGGTTTATCTAAAATAAATAACAATATAGCAACCCTTGCATTGGCATATCTCATATTTTTGCATTTCCAGTATTAAAGATGGTCAGGGCAATTTGTTTTAAAATCTGGAAAATTCAGGGAAGTTGAAAAATTCATTTCTGGGGGAAACCAGTTAATAAACCAATCACAACATGCGAGACTTTAAGGTTAATACGTTTAGCATATTTCTATAATGAACTACTGTGTAATCATGTTTTTCTTCATATTTGTGTTTTCTATAATTAGCAGTATACAGTTTTCCCTACAAAAGGAATACCTTATTACCTAATACAAAAAAACAACTTTGAATCGTGTTCGGTATAGCTGAACTGTGCCATTTACTTTTGAAATATTTTATTTATCGTAGTTTATTAATTGAATTTAAGCTCGTCAAGCAATGAAATTTATGATAACATATAAGCTAAATATACTTATGTCTTACCCTGTATTTTGGTGGTCATATATGACCAAATCGCAGCAATTTAGATGAAAAAAATTGTGGCGCAGTAAGTTAATCTAAAAATCGTCTACATCCGCTTTCTGATATGTCCAGTTTTTTTCTGTTTTTTTTTAAATGTTGGTGAGATGAGAATGACCAGTGGCTTTTATGGACAGTAGTGTTATATTTCGCTTTGGTCAAAACTAGAACTGCGATTATAACGGTTATGACTCGGCTTATTTTCACATAAAAATGAGGCCATGATGTTTGATCTTGATATCACTTTTTGTTAGCAGATTTTCATGTGCGGAGATGAGATCGCATATTTTGCGACCACGTTTTATTTGAAAATTGCTTTAGGATCCATTAATGGGCTGAATTTCTTTCATCACTATTTCAACAGCTTGACCTGTATACTGCACTAGTTTGTTGGGCATTTGTCCGAGTCATCATACATTTTATTGAGCAGATTTTAGTTTTAGTATTTTATTCCCTTGTAATGTACATGTACCCTATATTTGAATAAAATTTCACAAACGATGGTAAACTATACGTCCCTATATGATTTCTAAATAAGTTTTCTTTTCAATTTTTACTATTTTCATAATTTAACATGTTGATATAAAAACCATCTAACCAATAATTCTACATTCTGATTCGTTATATCAAAAGATTTTTGATTTATGCATTACATAAATTGCATCAATTTTCTTCCTTGCAGTCAGTTTATTAAATGGAAGAAAATGCGTTGCATCCATTTTCTTCCTTGTAATCAGTACGGCAATACAGTATGATGCAATACACAAAACAAGAATCGTTTGATATAATGAATCAAAATTTTAAATTATTGTTGTTATTATTTTTAATGCATTGAAAAATTTTAATTGTACTAATAATTTAACTTTCTGATTCATTGTTTCAAAAGTTTGGTTCTATGAATTACACCTACGACTCTTTCAAATTTCGAGGTTTAGTGAGATAAATGCCTCAATCTGGATAAGTAGTTTTTCTTGAGTTTATCGCTGTTCACTAAGCTAGCAATGCCAGATTTTTCTTCCTAATCCTGGCTATTTTTCGGACATTGTCACTTGGCTTTAGAGGTCAGTGGAGTTTTGTGGAGGCAAATGAGCGCTTTATCTAGAGTGGAACCTCCGTAAGTTGACCACACAAGGAACTGTCGCAAACTGGTCAACAGAAGGAGGTGGTCAACATATGGAACGAGGCTTTTATTGTTACAGGATTTCAATTCCGTTTGCTAATTTGCTAATATGATGCAAATTTATCCAGCAATTACTCATACAGTACAGTAGGGGTTCTAAAAGGGTTCAAAATGAACTCTTGTACCTCTTTAGAGACTGTTACTGATCAGAGGTCTACAGTATCAGTTTTGCAAGCAGCCATTAAATTTAATCATCCAAGAATTTACATGTTGAGATCATGCTGGTTAACATACGGAGAGTAAATTACACAATACAGTATAAGTTTTGCAATCAACCAATAAATTCAATCATCCATGTCTCTATATGTTGAGATACTGGTCAACATACAGAGAATAAATTACACAATACTGTATAAGTTTTGCAAGCAGTCAATAAATTAATCATCCATGATTTTACATGTTGAGATCATACTGGTCAACAAACAGAGTAAATTATTACAGCGAGAAAAAATGATAAACTATTATGTGTCATAGTCCAACATACAGAGGTGCAGGTGGTAAATAACATGTAGAGGTCACCTTCCATAGAGTTAATGTGGTGACCTTCTGATCAGTTAAAATGGTGTCAAAATAGGGAGGTGTGGTCAACATGGGGGGTGGTCAACGTTGGAGGTTCTACTTTATCTGTGCTAAAGTGGTCTTGTTGCTTGATATTCTACGTGCGTTGGCCATTTATTACTTTCGGACTCGTGGCCATCCGAAACGCGTTATAAATTGTGATTTTTGCAGAAGAAAAGATGGTAAATTTTCCTGACAATTTTTCACTAAAATTTCGCTCCGCGTGCTCCTTCCACTTCGGCTTTTTCTCCCGGGTACCCAATTTGCACTTTCATAAAACTCTGGTTGTTTGCAGGATCCCCTTATTACAATTCTCATCGCGTTTTTGCTGTTTTGTCGGATGTTAATGGCGGCTTCCGTTTTGTTTTGAAATCCCTTCTATTGCGCAAAGATTGTGCTGCTTGTCCTCACATTTGCACCTCCACACCCAATTTTAAAATCACTTTTGATCCTTCTGTGAATTTTCCATTCAAGCCCGTAATCCGTAATTTGAAACGGATGCGAAACTCTGTGTTTTGATTCTCACCAGGTGGCGCCACCTTCGGTAAATGCCCGAAATTTCCATGCTAGGCAGGTGCGCCTTAAATGTTCATTATGACCAGTAGCTCCTTATCCCCAAAACACCGAAATCGTGAAGATAGCGCACAAAAGTGAACAACATGGCATTCAAAACGACATTTTCTGACGATTCTGTGCCAGATAGACCGATTCATAGGCGAGTTTGAATGAATTCAAAAGTCCCATAAATCGCACCTAGATCGGTAAGAGTAAAAAAATGGCCAGCAAATGTTTTTTAAAAAAACCTAATCCATTTTTATATCCTGACGTTTATTTCGTTCCTCTCCCAATTGTGTTTGCCTAGCTGCGAAGAACATAAAACGAAAAATAATCTAGCAATGATTCTGGGGGCGTTCAAGTATTACGTTTTCACACCCACATGGAAACGCATTTTAAATGCATTACTAATTGCAAAATATATTGCAAATGCATTGGTCGATTTTATCGCAAGACGAAATATATTTGGTAATATAAACAAAAATGCATTATGAAATATGCTGACTTGGGTATTTCACAATGTGTTCGGAAGTATATACTTAAAAACGATATGTGCGCTGCATTGAATTGAATGAAATTGGTGTATTTATTCATTTTAAACTTTATTTAATTGCCAGTTCTAATTTATTTATTGAATATTTTTAATGTTTTTACATTCAGAATTGTAATTTTTTTAAACCTTGAGATTATGAAATATAGCGCGGCTTTTAACATTTTACAATTCATGTACAGAAAAGCTTACAGTACAGTGTGCATTACACAACACGTTCTCCAACACACATTTGCATTATGAATTCCAAATGTATTTTTCAATACAGTTTGAAACTTAATTTGTCTCGATCTACATACATTTTAAAACGTAAGTTCCAAAGCATGTCTTATAATGCATTTCTTAATGCATTACCATTACACGTGGGAAAGTCGTGATTTTCAGGCTCCCAAATTCTGTCAGAACACGTTATCATTATCACACATCCACTATGAACTATGACCATCAGAGACAAAATATAAGCTTCAACTGAGCGAGGTTTCTAAAATAATTAACTAGAAATGATTTACGTTTGCCCTCATTTCTGTCAGCAATATTATGCATTTAAGCATTGTGGTATGTAAAAGGTTTATGGAAATGTTTCCACATATAATAAAGAATTTTAGGAATTATTTTAACAATTTAAACTTTGCAAGAACGAAGGGATAACCATTGTTTACCTATTGATTAACTATTGGATAACAAATATTAAGAAAAACTAAAGATACCTCATAATTTTGTTGCCCCACCCCTACTTACTTTTATCACCATTCGTCAATTATTCAACTGCATCTATTCCGCAAGATAACGGCAACAATTTCCATCTTTTCTTGTATTTCTCTATCACCACCTGTATAAATTACCCAAAATTGGATACATTCTTTAAGTTACGATTAACCTCACAATATACGCTAAATTTACCTCAGTGTTATCTGATGCTCTAATATAGTCCAACAAGTATTTATTTGATATTTAGTAAGTACCCCATGCGATTATTTATTATCCATTCAATCATTTTTGGATGAAAAATCTGTTATTGTTGAAAGGTGCTTGCAAATAGGCAGAGTTTTTGGGAATGGATTATAAAAGTTTGTTAAGTACTGATCTTTAACTTTGAAGAGTAACGATAGCGATGAAATTTATAAGATATTACAACTTTAAATTATACTGAATATATGTTGATCTGCTAAGTACAATCCAAATCCTATACTAAAGTCCAAACACAAGTTTAGCTACTTTAATCCCAGTGCGCCAAGCACAGCTAATGCTTAGCTTTTTGTCTAAATGCTCCTTTATGTACTACACTGTTACTATGGCTTCCCTAAGGGGAAAACAATAAACGAGTGTGTTTCATTGCTGATTGACCCTATGTTTTACATTCACACGAAGCGGCAGCATTTCCCATCATCCAATCTGCAAATACAGTGCATGACTGGTATTCTTGCCGAAAAGCACATTTCATCGAGCCTCATGGAGCTTTATTAATAGTAGCAGATAATAAACTCGTTATTGATCTCCTAGAGGGTTAACTGCACAAGGAAATGGCCCTGTATTATTATTATATTTCATATCGCCCTAATTAACGATATGTTTACGGGCGTAGTTAAAGGTCAGAACACGATTGGGCCAAACAGAGATCGATTTGACCACCCTATAAATAACGTTTAAAATGTCACAACTTGAAAATAACATTAATTTTTATTTGATTTTTTTGATTGATTTTTTGCACTGGTTGTTTTTAATTTAGTCAAGGTTTTGGGGGTTTTAAATCACTAAACAAAATTATTAAATCTGCAATTTTCTAAAATGTATTTATTAATTCACACCTGAGGTAGACGTAACTTTAAAATGAACTACAAAACAAATTACAAAACTTATTATTTAATGTATTTGTTTTGATTTTTTTAAACTGGTTTATTTTCAAGTTGGTCGTGCTTGTGGGTTTTCAAATCACTAACAAAATTATGAAATCGGAAATTTTACAAAAAGGATTTATTAATTCACTTCTGAGATAGACGTGAGTATATAATTAACTACAAAATAAATTACAAAACTTATTACTTAATGCATTTGTTTTGATTTATTAGACTGGTTTATTTTCAATTTGGTCGTGCTTGTGGGTTTTCAAATCACTAACAAAATTATGAAATCGGAAATTTTATAAAAAGTATTTATTAATTAATTTCTGAGATTGACGTGAGTATATAATTACCTACAAAACAAATTACAAAACTTATTATTTAATGTGCGAAGTATATGTATTGATTTTTAAAACTGGTTTATTTTCAATTTGGTCGTGGTTATGTGGTTTCCAATAACTAAGCAAAACAAATATAGAAACATATTATTTAGTAACATGTTTTAGAAAATGCATCTGAAACACTCCAATTTGTGACTTCATTTCCTCAGGGAAACAAAGGAAAAATAACTTAAATACTTATTTAAATCGATGGTGAAGGCAGCATAATGGACGTTGATTTTGAGGTTGAGTATGCCAATGCAAATGCACTGTTAAGCTAATATTGTTAATGATTTTACTCTTGCTTCAATTAACGACAATATATGACGCTTTTCATGGAACGTTGAAAATGCCGGACCTTCGGGGTAAAATGTTGTTAAAGGGGATTAATTCAAATAGTCACTTATTGTGGTGATGCCCTAATGACTGCGTTTATCTTAAAGTAATTTCTGACGGAAACGGCCAATTTTCTTCTTTATTCTTGACAAGCACTTGTTGCGACCTTATTGTATGCATTTACACAATGACTTAGCCTAAATGCACCCATAATCGAGCCTATATTTGAATGAAACCTTATCACGTAAATGTATGTGCATTTATCTTGAATTGATGGTCATCTTTCAATCCTTGAAACTAGAAATGACATTTCAAGTGGAATCAGTATGATCAATTGAATTAATTTTACAGGACCGTTCTTCATCCTGTAATTTCATATTTCCGTATAATTTAGTTCATATTTATATAGGGTGTCTGAGTAATCATGGCCACAAATGAAAATGGTGGAAGTGCTCATAAACTCAAACAAAAATGTCCATAACAACTTAGGTCCAGAAATGACCTATTTCCTAGATACAGGACTCATGAGCCTGAGCTGCCAAACCCAGTGTCTCGTAAACTGAATATTTCTGGACCTAAGTTAATAGCAGCATTTATTTCTGTTTGATTTCATCAACAATACCATTTTTTCAGTTGTAACTATGACTTCCGAGACACCCTGTATAAACCTGTCTAACACATGGTGTAACAGATTCCGACAGGGTTAACTAATACAATGCAGAATAGGAGTACAGTGAAAATTTAAGCCAGTTTTTAAGTACACTGCATATGTACATTAATTTTAACATTCGCTTTAGTTGGAGAAATAAAACATGCACGATCATAATAACTTCCAATATATGTTTTATTTTAACATGCAGTCATACGATAAAATGTTGCGTTTATTATTTTGTTTATACTGAATCCTCAGATAGTACATTAGTGTTTATTTCGGTAATAATAGAATCAGCATAAGCTTATTCAGTGTTATACAAACCAAATTTAATGTGATCATAATTTATTTTTAAATATTTGTATATTTGCTGACGAATTTAGATTAAAACAATGAAACACTTGACTTCTACGTGTACAATGGTTTAATGACCTGCTTGCCATTATGTCACCAGTTTTATACAACGTTTAGCAAAATTAATCACATGACTCGTGAAATATTGCTATTGATGCAGCTGGGTCATTAACTCTTCCTTTATCGCACTTTCGCAAAATGACAAACATGTTTCACTGACACGTACTAGACCGGAACTAGGTCGGATTTGAATTTTTGGTAATTTTTTATCTGAGTTACGATTGCGAGACCATTTTCGTCTGGCAATTGTTATGGTTTTTGTCATTTTCGAGTGAGTTTTTTGATTGCCAACAGGCCATAATCAAAGCGCTGCGACTCCTCCTGTGCATGTCAATTGTACTCAATGAAGCAGTAATTTAATTTTGTCACGAAACATGTGTTGTACTTTTTCGTACTGTGTATAATAACAGTTGTTTCCATCCTTGTGATTCGTGTCGTGTTTTTTAATTTGAGTTATTTGACGTTCCTGCGAGACAGCTTTGCCGGAATCTAATCAAAAACTTGCAGATCCTTGAATATCAGACGACAGATTCATAATGAAAAAATGACAAATTCGCCAATTTTGACTGTCATATGGCCTACAAATTTGGCCTGCACATTGGGCTGAAAACTGTTTTCATTTCAGCGAAAAATTTTAAATGCAAAATTTGTGCGTGACATTTTTCGTCCTGCTATTGACAAGAACTTAAAATCTATTGAAGATTTTAAACTATTAAATTCATCAAATTAACTGATAGAGCCGATACTATACGTAGATTGACTCGCATATACTTTTGATTATTTTAGTTTCCTTTATTAAGAATTGAAATTAAAACACTGTACTGGTTGGCTTGAGACCTAAACTACACTTGCCTGCAAAAAAATCTACTCACCTGCGTGAATCGAGTAAAAATGTGTTTTTCTCAGAAACCAAATGTCTGATTTAAAATCGGAAAAATGTGTTTTGTAGACAAT
>JAQGAF010004585.1:0-14018 GCA_034687865.1 Kryphioiulus occultus
TAGGCTATTGTCACATAAATCCCCCCCCCCCCAGTTATTCTGTCTTATCCGGTATCAGTTTCAACTTTCACAAATTTCTTTTTCAGGTTGACCAAGCCAATGCTGCTGATTGCGCAATCAGGTCATTGATGATGGTAAGTTTAAGAGGAACTCGTAAAATTAAGAGGATTGTTTGAAACATCTCCTCCACTATGTTTACTGCATTATGCCCAACCTCATAAACTTGAGGTTTCCACGAGGTTCCAGCTATACGAACAGTAATACTTTAATTCTAGTACTGTGAACCGCCTGGAAATTGCAAACAAAAGCGATGGTAAGATTGACTTAGTGTCACTTTGTTATTTTAATATTTTACGTAGTCATGTCATCATTCAGATTTTGAGCTCTATCAACTTTGTTTTCATTCTGAAAATCACCTAGATGCAAAATGCACATGCCCGGACAAGTGTAATATGAAGGTACCACGAAATTCAAGATAGCCGACCAGCGCCATAGCCTAATAGTGTTTTCAAATCATGTTGTTCCACCACTGGTAAACTCGACCAAGTGTCTGTTTTAGTGTACTGATTTTCGCATTAATAAACACCAACGCTTTAAAATCAATTGAGTCTGATGAGGGATAATCCATGTCTAAGGTCAACTTTACCTTTTTTTAGATTAAACAAGTATTAAGCTTATTTATTGCAGAGATAGGTTATTAATTTGTTTCTGTACCTACAACTTCGCTACCAAGTATAATTAACATGCACGTCTATGGAAGGCACAACCAAACCTGTCTGTAACGACCAACAACCAAGTGAATAAAATACCTCCAGAATAAACTGCTAGCAAGCAACCACCATGCTGGAAAATAATCTGATCGAATTCCTAAAGTCGTTGCAAGATCTCATTATTCGCAAAAACAATTTCCATGTTTTTTCACCAATAAATAAAATAAATTAGTTTGGAATGAATCGTTGTAGGTGGCGCTAGTATTCAGCAATTCTTACCATACCCTGCTACACAGTTTGTCTATCCATGACAGTAGCACTTCAGGTCGAAGCTGTTTGATAGGCAAAGCAATATTGTACATTTACTCAATATAACATAAAAACAATACTTTACTACTGTAATGCGATTGATAACACGAAATAAATCGATAAATTTATGCATTTACATGTACATGTAACATAATTGTAAATGATTAGGGATTGCGGACAAACAATTTAATAAAAGCACTTTAGCTTGCAATGATTTTTTGAATGTCCTGCTGGCTCAGGTAAAATGTAACCCACAAATATCCAATCGAGGGAAATTCTTTGCAAATATATAAAAGGAATTGAATCCACAGACTGATTCTATCCACGTCAAAAAATAAGTATGTCCGTTGTTGAAAATATACCGTATATACAGTAGTACTTTGCTACTTTATATTTTTCAATAACTGTTGTAACCTCTTTTTTGTGACGTGGATGTCACACGATACATAATATTATGTGGCAGCATTTATTGATTATGCAATAGATGAGTATTAAATGCAATATGCATAGTATACTGTCTTTTCAGTTATTATTCTTAAAAATACATACATTAAAACATACGTATACATGCTTTTAACGTATTGCACTTTAAATAATTGAATCACAACTTTCCAAAGAGAGCACATGATTTCAAATGCTGAGTCAGGCACATACATGTATAAGTAGATCATCAACCTTATGATGTTGTCAGATCATTGTCAGGGAAATTGAAAATTTCATCTCTAGAGGAACCCTGTAGACAAAGTTCCATTTACATTTTTATTTAATTTCAGTAAGCTGTGTAATGGTTATTCTTTTAATTTAATTAATTTGTTAGGGTGAACTTCCTGCTTCCAAATTACGTTGTGTTTAGGAACATTTCCACACAGCCATTTTTAATCTCACCAAAATAACCACACGGTCCAATGTGTCAATGCTTTCAAATGCATTTCAGTGTCGCATGTACATGTACATGTACTGTATACATGTATGCTATTGACAAATGAGAAAAGTCATCCTTTTATACCGGTATATGCCATTTCTGCTAAGTTAGTGCCGCCAGTGGGCGCTGTAATAGTTTAAATAATGTTGCACAAAAATGTTTTCTCTTTTTACGTAGTTTTATTGTGGTTAACATTAATTTCATACCACTTGTCCACAAGGAAGTAAGATGGAAGAATGGCTTATACATGTAATTTTACGGTATATGTATACATGAAGTTGATTTAAACCTCTAATACCCCCAGCGATCTTCTAAAATTAATGTATTGCATGTACATTTACATGTATAAAGCTTTCATTAACAGGAAATGCTCAGCGTACAAACCACACTTGTACTGATTTAATCAGCTTTGGATTTGTGAAAAATACTACTTTCGTGTCCTGTTTAAACACGCATGCAGGGTTACCATGTCGTTAACTCACAATACCCCTCTGGAATTTTGGCAACAACGTATAGTTTATTGATCGTATTACATTGGGTGTTGTTTATATACATTTTATATTTTTTGCAGTAAGTCATCCTCATAAAGTAAATTTATAAAAGTGCCATGGACCATCAGAAGGACACTGGTTCTGTAGCATTTGAGTGGATTTGATCATGGCTCGAACATCAAATGTCGTCCTTTTTGGTTTCTACATAATTTTCGGTATGGCAGCTGCCGAATTCGACGTGGAATTGTTTGAGGTGAATATATTACAGCCATTTTGGATTACTGTAAACGTACGATGCTTCGTAATGCTTCGTAATTTTTCTTTCATAGGGTATGGAACCTCATCTCTGTATTGCCAATGTCGTAACAGAGGTAAGATCCGACAAATTATGAATACTTTCTGATGAATCAAAATGGTATTGTACATGTAGAATGTTTTATAAAATAAAGAGCAGTGACACATCTGGGAAGTATAGTGTACGTGGCTAAAATGAGTTATTAAGATGAGTAATGCGAACAACAATTTATCAAAAAAAAATTAAATTTTTTTCAGTACTTAAAAATTGCCGACACATGCCAAAAAGAGATAGGCAAAAGTCAAAACTTCTTCTTCAACATCAAAGAGATCGATGCTGTGATGCCTACACTGACTGTAAGGGAATTTAGCAGTTTATCATATCATCTGTTCATAAAATTAACGAACAAAAAATATATAGATTTAAGCTTACGGTTAATTCTCATTACAGTTAGACCCTGATGTCTGGATGTGTATTCTAGAGAAAATTGAGGTAGGAGCGTTTAGCAAATATATTTGCATGGCTAAAATTTTAGGGATACACATGTTATTTGGATACCATAATTGAGATTTCTTTCATTTAAGAAACATGAGTATGTTGAAGAGTACGTCATCTTCTGTGGCTCGCAAATGCTTCTGGAAGATAAAGTGGTGATTTTTAGCATGACATTTCAAATTTCAGCTAAATTTCATAACCATGTGAAAAATGCGTGAATAACTAAGTGGTTCTCTTATCTTCCACAAAATCAGCTCGCAGCAAAGAACACTTGCGAATGTACCATCAATCAATTAACTGAGGTGAGTGACATCGAAAATGGTATGCTGGGATCCTGGTCTAGCTTAGGCAAATGCAGGAAACTTCCAAAATTTATTCTTAGTTATAAATATTGCAATGTTATTTACGTTTTTGTCAACGAAACGTTTGAGTAGTTTTCTGTTGAAACCGTTGGGCAATTCTCTGAAGCACTCGTCACTCATTTCCCACAATTATTTCAGTTATGTAAGAAAAAGAAGAACTAAGCTTAGCTTAGAACGATGACGTGATTGGTGAGTTCAGTCAGCTTTTGATAATATTTATTTGATAGCATGTTTATTTGAATAACAACAACAACAGCACACTGTACAAATGTAAATCATTTGTTTAAACTCATTTACACAGGTTCCTGTACATGTTTTACATATGCTAAAATACCTTGAATATCTCAAATAGTTGTAGAAAATCCCTTTTACGCGATGAGCATTTTAAAACGATTAGAATTTATTGGCATGAAGTTCTATTGTCCAGCAGATTTTTCCTTAGCACTTCTATAGTAAAAGTAGTACTAAAAATAAAAAATACCATTTAAAACTGTCAAATGTTCGTTTACAATCTTGCATGATTTATGACGCAAACCACTATAAATGTACATGCATATTGCAATATATTTTGCAATATACAAAGATATTGCAACGATACAATGGTGAAATAGTTCATGTGGGCAACACTAGGGATTTTTATGCGATGTTTCATATGGGACTTACACTAGGGCATTGCATATAGCGGTGACCGCTATGCTAGGGGGTTCTACTGGTAGGTGGCGGTGATGTCGTGTGTTGAACACTAGTCACTAGTGGGTGCTAGTATACGGAGAGGTTAGCCATCTCGAAGTAATTTTCTATTGGTTGATGGCCGCACATGACATATGGACTTGTGACCTGATTCAGAAATTTTAGACGTAGCCCCGTAGCAGAAAGAGCCACAATCATCGGAAACATGGATGCCTATGCAGCCTCACATTCATCAAAACATGGCGTCCAAAAAATGAGTTGCCAACCTTTCCTAACCAGGCCTCTAGCCATATTATGGCTCGGCATAAAAATGTACACTCTAGTCCAGTGGCCGCTTTGACCAAATGTCCACCTTGATGATGTTTTTGATTTTGGCATCGATAAAAACCAGCACATTCATCAGTGGATCGATCTGCTGCTGCACCCACTCCGCTACGGCGCTCCTCTCAAAGTAGGTGCCGAGCGCCACGATGGCGTTCTTTCTAATGGCCCTGACCGACCGCAGCGCCATCTGTACCTTCTGGCGCTCACTGCGCACACGCCATGTGTTAGTCAGGTTGCGGTGCAGGCTGTAGGTATTGAACCAGCCATCGGTGAGCGCCACCTGACGGACGAGGGCGCCAGCAGTCTCCTTGAGCCTCTGAAGGCTCTTGACCACTCCGAATGCGGAGACACCAGGGAAGCTGCATGCTGCAAAAGCCCAAAGATAGGGATCTGAGACCAGTTTGGTTAGGGGGCGCTCACCGCAGCCCAGCACCACAGAGGCATTCTTGATGAGGTCGTCATGGGTGGCACCATGGGTCACAGCCAACAGGTTCACAGCCAGTGAGGGCACTGCAGATGGCAACAGCTCACAGAGAACTGCAAAGTGGTCATAACGTTGCCAGCCGGTCAGCACGAAGCCGGCAAGCTGTCGAAAGTGTCCGTTGTCCCGTAGGTAGTGCAGCGTGTCCAACCAGCGACCGGTGTTGCGTAGGTGGCGTTGTACATCAGTGGCATAGGCCGTCTCTCCGGTGGAGCCCTTAAAGGCTCCGGCAGCCCAAATGGTAGGGAAGACGCCAACATAGTTCTGCCAGACCTCCATGTCTATCCGGTCATCACCGTAGGACCAGACTACGGGCTCGATGATCCCGCCACTTAGCTTGCTCCGTACTACGTCCCCGGCTGGCAGGTCCCGGAACATGTCGTCCCAGACAAGCACGCGGAGGTTGTGCTGCCGCTGCACATACTCGGCTACTTGACGGACATGCTCCAGGAACAGGAAGCTGGGCCCAGAGGAGTGACCCCTTCCGGAAGCGGCTGCACGGGCCAAGCAGGCACCGCAGCGCCCCAAGTGGAAGACCTCGTCACAACCGATGTGCAAGCGGCTGATGCCCGGATGAGCGGCTACCAATTGGTCGATCATAAGCCGGAGCGTTGGCATGGTCTGGTTGTGAGAAGGGCAAATCGACTGCGGGAATGCCTTTGCCTCCCGTAGGTGGCGCCACTCTGGCAGCTTGAGCATGAACTCAAGATGGCCGAATGTCTGCACCAGAGGTACCACCTCCAGCCGGTTGGAGCGCGCCAGGCGCAGTAGCTCGGTTACCTCGCCCATTCCATATGCAGAGCTTGATGCCATGCCCACCAGGGGGCCCCAGTATGGAAAAGCGTCCTCATACTCAAGCAGCAGCCCTGTCGCCCCCAGGTGGCGCAGAAGAGGAAGCAGCTGTCGAAGATAGGACAGCTTTGGTGGCGCCCCCTTGAAGTCGAGGTGCACCAACCGGGAGGCAGGCACAAAGCGTGCGGATCCAGGAGGGAAGTCAGAGGAACTATCGGAAGCTGGGGGAGTGGCGGATGTGACGTAGGGCCGAGAAGCCTGCAATGAAAAAGAGGCAAGTCTTAGTATACCCAACATGAAAAGTCAGGGAAATTTAATTGAAGATTTGGCTAGTCATCATGACAGAAAAAATTCAAAAGTTATAGTTAATTGTAGTGTTGCAGACAGTTCATTTTAATTACTTGGGCCGTTTTTTTATTTGAAAAGCCAGGGAAATTAATCAGATTTGGTCAGGGAAAGGGGTGTCCGTCCCAAGCAATGGAAAGGACACCCCTTTCCCTGACCAAATCTGATTAATTTCTTTGAAAAGTCAGGGAAATTAATCAGATTTCCTTGATTTTTCAAATAAAAAATGTCACAAGTTTATTAAAATTAACTGTCTGCAACACTACAATTAACTATATTTTTTGAATTTTTCTGTCATGATGACTAGCCGAATCTTCAATTAAATTTCTCTGACTTTTCTAGTGGCAGAAACGCCGTAGGCGATTTGTTTTAAAAAAAACAATGCATTTTAGGTGAATTGTTCATAAGGAAAATTAACGATAATGGTAAGAAATGATAATGAAGACGTCGTAGGCGAAATTTTTAAAAAAAAGTACATGTAGATCACAAATACAGCTTTTCTAATGCTTTCATGAGATACTTATACTAATCAAAATAGCTGTGCCACAACAAATTTACAGACAGTATGCATCCCTGACTTCCACCTGAATTTCCCTGACTTAATGGGCAAAATGTCAAGATTTCCCTGACTTTCCCTTACCACATTTCATTTCCCTGACTTTCCCTTACCACATTTCATTTCCCTGACTTTCCCTGACGGTATTGACCCTGCGTGTGTATAACAACTTGTTACACAAGGTAAGGCAGAATAATTGTGGAGGGCTTTTTCTTCTTAGAAAAAGTCCAGAAAACTTAAAATAATTACATGCATTTTTTATCATTTATCGTATAATTTACTTAAGATGCTAATTTGTTGGTATTTGCAAATGAATCAAGTAAATCCGTAACAAGCGTGTAGCAAATAAATTCCAAGAAAAGATCTTCAATTCCTGTTTGGTAACCACCGACAAATGAATCAATTTTGGTTTCATTCAACTTTGTTTATACAAATTTGTCCTTGGTCAGGAATTCTTCAGAATGTTTGAGCAGATTCAAAGTTTACATGCTAATCATCATTCCAAGGAACATTATCATTTTAAAATAACAAAGATAAAATACTGTATAGCAATTAAATTAACTTGGTTTTGTCGATAAGAAACGGGCAGTCATTGAGGCTGCATTCATTTGCGCCTTTAAATATGGCGGACCTTGCGCCTCTAAATATGGCGGAAGTTGATGGATATGGCTTCATTACTAGTCGTGGAACGATTAGCCATACCTATTTACTTTGGAGTTTTGTTTGTTACCGAAATTTTGGCAACGTGAGTCTTATATTATTACTAATAGGCTAAGGTGCGTGTATACTGAACCTCTTGATGGATAAAACTGAACAAAATTTATCACTGAAGAAGATTTTAATGGTCGAGGAAGACGGATTACAATACAACATTGACACCTGCCTCTTACCATGTAGGCCTACATGCAAGAGTTTCGATGGAGTTTCTGTCAACCATTGGTGAGTTATTTGGATTTTTCTGTAATTCTCCTCCAGACTACTTAAATGTATTTCATGTGCATGTGTGGCAAATTCAAATTACTTCGTACTTGGTGCTGATCAGAGCCTTTGTACGATAAATGGCGAAGTTGATGTCGGTCGTATCTACATGCATGTACTGTACATGTAAAAACTGCGAACAGTTATTTTTCAGTGATTGGTGATTGTGCGTTCTTTTTTGTACTGACTAATTAAATAAATACAGTATGACTTGCACATTTCCTAACTAAACTAGTCTCCTGATTCGCTAGTTTGACATAACACTAGAAACTTCTATGAAACTCCCAAAATTGCTGGTCATCAAATAATCATGGACAGGAAAGTAGTTTTTTTTCTATAGCGATTTTTATTGCAAGACGATATACATATACATGTACGTGTATATTGCTGTGAGGTAATGACCGCAGTAAACCAAGAATTACACGTATCTTAAGTTACTCGTATCATTGTTGCCTTGGCATGCTGGATAAATTCCAAGTCATCAAGAGTCATTTCTGCGAAGAATATTTATAGAAGTTAACTGCAACCATGATCTATAGTGCTCATAAGTCTTTGCTTGACGAACTAATTTAGTCAAATTGTACACTTACATGTACAACTGTCTTATATTATTTTTAATAGGCTAAGGTGCGTGTATACTGAATATGTTTATAAAACAGTCTTGCTCGTGAAATAACTTATTTTTCATGTACAGTATAGGCCTACAAAGAGTCAAATATTTTCAACATTTCAACATCGTGACACATTCAGTACATGTAACTATTATTTATTAAAATCCTTGGTTATGTAAATAGTAAGTTGAATAATGCTTTCAATATGCTATGTAAACATCCATGTCTCTATCACAATGTACATTTACAAACACAGTATACATGATGTTTAGGGTGTTGTAAATTAACTTATCATTTATTTCAAAATACAATTGTATTACAATTGTAATTACAGTGAAACTCCAAAAGTGGTACACCTGTCTAAGTTGTGAACCCCATTATGTAGGACAGTTTTTCTTTGCACCAAACGTGTGCCATGGATTTTCGCCAAGTAAACTTTCTTGTGTTCCAGAATACATGAGCATTTGCTTATAATACTTAAAATTCCACGAATGACACTGCTTTGTAAACGTCATTGTATGGCATCCACAGTCATCAGCAGAAAATCCTGAGGTGGCAAAGGAACATTTCCAAGAACATGATGAATGCGTTCCTGCAATACAGGAAGTATATCCATAGCTTTGTCTGATAAACTTCCTCTTTGGACCAAACGCCATAAATCCATAAAAAATCATGGGACATGAAGTCAGGATTTATGGCAAGCCAACTATTGCATGAAAATGTAGGTCCATCATCTTGCAAATGCAATTAGGCGGTCAGTTTGCCTCTTACTCTCGCTAGATGTCACTCTGATAGCACTGGGTTTTTAAACAAATTCTCCAGTATTCTCGAACACAATAAAGCTACATGTAACCTGGCGAAAATCCATCAATAATTAGCAAAAATACAGCCTATTTACAATAGATAGTGATATCGCCCACACTTGGCACAAAACAGGAGAATTTTGGGTCATACAGTGAAACCTCTTTGTCAGTTTTCTATGACTTTGAGTGTATCTCTCCATGAGTGTGGGAAATGCATGTTGACTACTGAAAAAGCAATTAAGTCAACATGAGCTTCTCATCACGATTCACTGTGTGTTTTATACCTTGCTAGAAACCTCAAGTCTCAATTATCCGATTGGAAGGGGCTTTCCCCTGAAGGGTGGGAAAATAATTTTGATCAGCAAAAAGCAATTTAGTCAGCATCACAAGCATGGGCAGCAATAATAGGGGCCAAAAGGGGGTTCAGTCCCCTTATGGTCCAATGGATGCAGGGCCCATCTTAGGATGAAGGTCCAAGCCTCAATTCAGCACCCCACCCTTTGGAGAACCCACATGTGTACCCCTGCACTTTAGCAACATGATTCAGTGGGTTATGGTTTGCTAGTTTGGCAAAAAATCGACCCACTGAAAAGGGTTTTCCTCATTGATGCTACGTGAGACGCTGTACCACTTTCGAGTTACGGGGTGGCACACTTACAGGGGTTACCCCGAATCTTAACTATATGGCACAGGTTCGGTGCCAAGAAAAACTGTTCCACATGATGGGGTGGCACACTTGTCCCACAACACGAGGTTCACTGTACATGTATTTGTTTTTAATATTTTGCTAAGGAAGTATTTTGTCTGAATTCAAGTTCTAACTAACTGAACTAACTACTCATGTGAGGCCCTGTACGTTTTTATATCCATATCTTGGTGCGGATCATTTTTTTCTGCGAGAAATTGAAAGTAGTAAAAATTTTGGGGTAATTAAGAGGAGTTCAAAATTGTCATGTAATCCAAGCCGACATATCACGGCATTAATTAAGATTTCATTTCCGTTTTTCCTTATCTCGCCTTCAGCGAATTTCCAGACGTTTCCGTTCATCTCTCTCTCCATTTCGTTTTTCTTCCGATATTTTTTCATATTTCCTCGTTTCATCAGAATTTTTATCCTGATTTACACAACCAAAACGAAAGTAATGCATGCAAAAGCAGTTATTTTCAAATGTAATGAGACTTTTAATAATGGCCACCACTTACAGAAATGAAACATAGATGCTTGCGGAAATTGCCATGCAAGTTTCAAGTTGTAAACACATAAACATCTCGTTATTAACGTGTTCAACAGTCTAGACTAGCATATTCCGGATTAGTAGGTTCAAATTTCAGATGTTTTAAAATTTATTTCCATGAAAATGAATGTTGACTGAAATGGATTATGGAAATGCTGTGCTAAGATAACTTTGACTGTTATACTGTATACATTATGAAATTTATTTTTAAATAGTAAGATGATGGCTAGTCGTGGACGTTTGTTCACGTGGTCAATGTCTATGTCGACCTTCAGGGTAAAGCTGAAGTAAACCTTAGATTTAGGGACTTAGGACAGAGTGCATGGATCCTAATGGATTTGCAGTGTTCTAAGCAATGTAAGAACTGTGCTGCAAATGGTGAAGTCGACCAGACATGATGGCTTTAAAAAACTTTTATTTCAAAAACAACTTGCCTGCAACATGAGTCTGGCAGACAAGTCTAAGAACTCGTTGGAACCCCGGTTGACTGACAACCAATTAGCTTATAATTAGTCCTCCTGAAGTAATTTTATAAATAGAGGCTACTTTTATTGTTCAACCATTGTGCATTCACAAGCAATTATTTATTGACAAAATACATGCATACCCTGCTAATATGTCAGGTAATTGGTTTCAGCATAGATAAGTAAGGTTACCTAGATGCGATTTTACACTTAAGTGCCACCAAGCGAAAATACTGATAAATCTCACCGAAACACATGACCCAGGATTACACATGCGATACTATTGGCTCATATTGGAGCCTTCTGTAGGGAACTATTGGAAAGGAGTAAACCTATCATATTATTTCATATCAATGTTAAACCTATTGATTGAATTGTTAAACAATTCCAATTTACATTCCATTTAACCAATTGATATCAATTAATTTAACCAATTGATATTTTTACTTGGGGTGTTTTTCACTTTTCACACTTCCTGTGGCCTCTTACTTTGATTAACAAATTCAAAGAAATAATAATATACGACATTAAATCTAGATTTTAACCTAACACAACACTTTGAAAATAGAGCGTGTTGCTAAGTCACCAAATCACATCACTCACTTTGATTCAGAAAACTAGTGGCATACATGTAAAAGCAAGGCAGCTGATATATTCGGAGTATGGCAGCAATTTGAACCCAACTTATGAGAGATGTGACATACTAAGCAACATTGCATGACTCCAGACTAATGACATTTTGTTTATGGTTTAAACCACTTGTATTAACAGTAAGATTTTAAATATGTGACAATTCCTTGTATAACAGCAATACTTTAAATTTCATGATGGATGAGGACAATCCAGAGATTTTTGTTATCTGACAATTCCCTACTTTGGATTCTTAACTATACCAGGCTCACTGCATTTGGATATACAAGCTTCCATTTTGGAAGCTTGGGAATTTGGAAAAACGTTCACACGCGAGTTTGGGTGCGTGCAAATAAGGCAAATCTTGTTTAATACAATTAAATTGTTGTTAATCGGTGAAGAATTTCGAAGTGTATGAATTGGCATTTGTTTGCAGTTTTTACTTTTCAATGCACTTTTGCTGTTACATTTTTTTTTCTTTTCACCTAATTTTCACATAAATTACCAACTTATTTCAGAAGTATATTCAGTTGGTCCATGTACAAAAAAAGGCAAAAATCATGTACCCCTGAAACTAGTCTACAGGATTTATTCTAAAATATGGCTTGCTTTTCCAATGGTGGAAACAAGGATACAGGAATCACCAATGAAATTGCATACATGATAGCCAAAGATAACATGACATTGCATTCTGTGGAAAAAGCAGGGATTTCGTCATTTCTTGAAAACAACCATTCAGATATGGAACACCAAGCAGAAAGAAAATGACTGTTCTCCTGGACAACAAATACATAGTTTTTGAGTAAAATAAAAAAAAATTGAGAGAGGAACTTGCCAGTGCAACTTATATTACTTTGGCAACAGACATTTGGACCGAAGTTTAAAAAAGCAAGTCGTATCTGAGACTCACAGCTCATTGTTTACAGGGAGTGGATAAATAAAATCCATCAATGTCAACGTAAAAGAACTGGATCAGTCCCACTGTTCTAAATATTTGGAGACTTGTGATGTCGACGCTATGTTTCGAGTGGTCAATCAGCAAGGAAATGGTCGTTGCAGTCTTGACGGATGCTGCCAACAACATTGTTTGTGCCGTGAATAATGCTTTTGGTGTAGCAAAACATTTTTATGCTCTGCACATATGTTAAATCTGGTGGCCCAAAAATCATGTCAATTCCTGCTATGAGTGCAATCACAGCCAAAATGAAAGCCATAGTGACACATTTCAGACAGCAATAATGCAGCTGACAAACTAAGGTTCTGTCAGTAAAACTGCAGGAATGTCCCACTCGATGGAACTTAACAAGGTTTGTCAAGCTCTTGCAACATGTGGGCAGTGTGGTGCTAGCATATCATGGTGGACAATGTATGCAAACTGCTGATGAGCTGCATTTTGTGCATGAGGCAATTCTATTACGGCCACTGGAAGAAATCACCAAAGAGCTGAGTAGCCAAATCTATTTCACTATAAGTAAAATTATTCCTTTAGTGAGTTGAGAGATACCAAAGATTTAGGAGGAGATGGGAAATGGAGCTACCATGACACACTGGTGTCTTCAGTTGTCAAATCAGGCAATATGTGCACCCAAGCTGAAATTCATGTCCTCTGAATTTTGGGAACAAAAACCGAACTTACCAATAATGCACTAGATGGCCACAGAATATTTACCAATTTTGGCAACTTCTTTCCCTGTGGAACAGCTTTTTTTTCCAAAGCTGCAGCCACAGTTTCAAGAGACAGATACAGATTAACGGGGAAAAGATTTGACAAACCTGTTTTCCTGGGTCCTTTATATAATAGTTATTGGAACTGGTGAAATAATATTTGAAATGTTTGTTTTCGGTCTAGATTTGTGTTTCTTGAATTAATATTTGCGCATTTACCAATTGATCGATCCAAATGTAATCGATAAAATGTAATACATGTATCTGTTGCAACAATTCCTGTGTCCCATGAATAAACCATGCACTGTGATGTGACCTGTTTATTCAACAGGCTCGCTTGAGAGGGGACTGTGGCCTGGTTGCTGTGGTGTTTCCTGCACTCTCTGTGGTTTGGTTGTTAATCGAAATGAAAAATCTTTGAAAGTACTGAATTGACTGAAATGGAAACCTCTTAAGTTAAAAAATGTGTAAGTCGGAACATCATCACCGTCATCCACTTTAATAACTAGGATGCAAGTATCATTTTTGTAAAAGCATAATGAAAATATCTGAAGTTTATTTTGGTCAATCCATTAATCAATCATACTAAGTTTAAGGTGAATTCTCAGGGTCTCTACCAGTCTTGGAAGTCATGAAATGAGGTTCAGGTCATGGAAGTCATGGAAAGTCATGAAATTGACATCAGGGTCATGGACAAGTCATGAAATTAGCATCAGTCATTGAAAAGTCATGAAATTGACATCAGAGTCATGGAAAAGTCATGAAATTGACATCAGAGTCATGGAAAAGTCATGAAATTGACATCAGAGTCATGGAAAAGTCATGAAATTGACATCAGAGTCATGGAAAAGTCATGAAAT
>JAQGAF010004586.1:0-14014 GCA_034687865.1 Kryphioiulus occultus
TGGGTGGGGGGGGGGGTTAAGCACAATGAAGAGTCATTATTTCGTTTTTTAAAAAAATTGGGTTGAAATTCTCCATTTTGCCATTCAGTTTGCAAACAATTTTATTTACGGCGTATATATGTTTTGCAAATATGCTTTAGGGTGCCTAAAATCCAGCATTTGTATTCAAATTTTGATAACAATTTCGCTCAATTCGAATTGAGTGTCTGAAAATCCCAATATTGCGAATAAATATTTATAAATAAATGAATACATGTATATATTTGAAAGTTAACATAGGAATTCCAGGCCCTACTTACAGGTATATATTTGAAAGCTAACATAGGAGTTCCAGGACCCTACTTATAGGTACCTTAAACAGGTACCTACACAGTTACCCATATCTTAAAAATCCTACAGGTCTGAGCAGGATTAATTAGATATTTAGTTGTTCATTCGACGATTCCTAACGTGACAATGAGCACTTAGTGTGCATTTATGTTCCAGAAGCGCAATTTTCACGTTGCAGAGTCTAATTAACAGTAAGTCTATGAAGCTGACTGCCATGTAGCCTGTTCATAAAAAACGTAGGTCTCTAGAACTCCTAATGCACTCACTTCACCCAATGAACTAGAACATGCAAAATGAACCCCTATACACACATGGACTACCTGTCCACCTAAAGCACAAAAATGTTGAAGCAGAGTGAAATTTAAATCTATACAGATGTTCTGAATCACCCTGTACATCTCAAATAAGCTTACGTGCAATGTATGTCTAGACATGTGAAAAGTGACAAACAATTTCGATGAAAAGGTGGCTTAGGCCTATTTCGTGCGGAACGAACGATGTTAAAATTGCATGACTGAGCTCTCGCCATCGTGACACAAGTTCTGTCACGGACAGGGTGAGGCTTACTCGTGACATGTGGGTCACACGATAACCTTGAAAACTGTTCAATTTGAAACAGGAGCAAGTCGACACTAGCGGGGACTTTTATAAAGCTTGGATTTTGAAACATTAACACGAGTTTCTGAGGGCCAAGCCTGCTCCCCCTCCCTTTAGACTCACGTGACTCAACAACTCCTAAGCTGACACATGGCTTGTAGATCACAAAAGCAGTATTTCTTGCTAGGCTGGACTTAGTAGACGACAGGCGACGACTTAACTTTCGAGAAAATACTCTCCATCTTAGTGGCATCTCGAAATAAGGCACATTTTTCATCCTGCTTTGCCAATACATCAAGGGGGTTCTTGCTCAACTTACAGTATTCGGGAATGTTGGATTTATTTCAGGGACTCACTTGTCGATTGGGTAGCGACACTTTGATCTGTATTAAACTGAAAACATCATTTGGTGGACAACAGGGTTACCACGAATTTAAATGAAATTCCCTGACTTCCAAGTTTTTTCATTACCTTTTTGAATTCTTCCATCACCAAGAAAAACGCAACGCTTTTATAATATTTATTGCCTGGCAAGTTGTAAAAATAAATGTTAATTTGTTAAAATTACGAGCCCTTATTTTAAAAGACTATATTTAGCCAGAATTGTTGGAAATAACGCTTTACATTTCATTCCAATTAAATAAAACTAGAATTTAAAACTCAGATTGTACCTACATGTACATCCATAAATGTATATAACAGAAATACATGTAGTTGAAAATTATAAAATTGATATCTTATTTATTCCCTTTACAAGTTCAAGGTGTTTTTTTCTTTTAAAATGTTTCTTTAAAAATGAGTTTCGTTATGTCTTGAGAAGAATTGAATTATAGGATAATTCCCTGCTCATGAATGCCAAAATTAGCCAAAATTGACACTAACCATGCTCATCAAAACTACCTACTGGATGAATTGGTTCACCACTACAGGGCGAGTAACTTGCAATTAAAAATCTTGTAAACAAGAAAAATTCCACGACTGGTGTGAGAAATTCCCTGACTTCTCAGGTTTTTTTTTCACGTCGTGGAAACCCTGGTTAATTAAGATATTCGGCATGTACATACATATACATGTACAGTACATCATAGTGAAGATAGTGAAGGTATTATCATGTCCTGAAAATCCTCGTTAGCCAAAACTGCTTATCCGAAATTCCATTTTACCCGATTCAGCTAAAATATACATTATATTGCAAGCAAAAATGATTAATTCTATTAGAACATGCTTGTTACTGCTATTTTAGAGTATTCTACACTAATGATACGTGTATTCCAAGGTGTGTCGTTACCACACAAAAAAACTTACCCAATTTTGGGTATTTTACCCAGGGTTGGGAAGGTGGGCACAATTGCATCATAAAAAAACAAAAATATTTTTTTTCATGAACTAACGTCATCGTTCGAGCAGTTCATAATGTAATGCAAGGTTAAACCCATGAATAAATTTCCATCAGACATTAATTGTTTCATTGAAGAAATCAGTTTGCATTCAAAGTAAGATGCTTTCTCAATACCCTGAAAAGCTGGCTGCGTAACTAACTCAACTTCATTCTTTCGAAATGACTAATTGATAAAGCGAAAGACTCGATGAACGCACGATGAATAATAATGGCGGACGGAAGTGGCTCAGCATGACTTAATGTTTATCCATCGTGTTTACATTGACTCACCCGTCGTAATTGAACCTCGAGGATGAATTCACGACTAATTGCAGCAGACTTAGTCAGCCATTAAAGGGCACGAGGGGTGGCTTCTAGAGAAGAAAATGTCCTCCAGATTTCCGATCTTTTCGTCCTTTCGTAATCTTAATGATTAAGAGAGATTACGACTAAGGCAAATATGAATGAACAGGCTGCTTTTTAAGTCTCCAAAAAAAGGGCCAAACTTGTTTACCACCTTTCAAAAGTGGCTTTGCAGTTTAAAAAAAATTAATACACATACTGTGATGCACATTCTCTAAGCTAAAGCCGCTGATTTCATTTAGGCGTAATGATGCATTATTGATGCATATTATGCCATCACAAGGTAGTCATTTTCAGATAACCTCCCCCTGAGTCAGCATACTGCATCATTTTCAGACCTCCCATCTCATCCACAAATCATTGACGGAAAAAATGCTGAATTAAGATTTGTGAAATTGAATGGAAGGTAAATTTGTTATCAAAATATGAGCGAAAATGTTGGATTTTAGTCCAACAAAACCAATAAAAAACAGCAGAAAAACGTGATAGACGAAATCGTTCAACTGGATGTCAAATGATAAAAAATATTAAAATAAATTAAATTATGATTCCTTATTTGGCCAACCTTTCTCCCCTCTACAATGATGACGAAATACTTGAATACTTATGTTATCACTTTTCTCCATTTTAGGACTTAACCCCATGCCATCATTTATCGAGATTTCCAGACCATCTCCCACCCCCAATGATGACATAATATCTGAATACTTCCGTCATCACTTTTCTTTGCAATTTTTGCGACCCAATGTTTTATACAACAGCAAAGATAACATCATTTGGTTAACCTTCTCACTTTCGTCATCATGGGGCATCATTTAGCTACTCCCATTAAGATGATGACATAATACTTGAACGTTCCCTTATGCAAACGTAATGGGCAGCCTCACATGGCTGCCATGTAAGCAGTGATTGCAAATATCAGGGGTCAACCACGAATTTTCCAATTTATCCCACATCTTGATTTTAAAATGTTGAGAACTCTCCTGGTAAATTAAACGAAAATATTTCAACGTACCCAATGTCTTGAATATCTTTCCCATTTCTTCATTTTCACAGTTTCATTGAGGAAATGCTCAGAAATGGTTAATTTGTCTCGATTTTTAAAATAAGCAGCAGGGCCTAGATTCTAACTACATGTATTGCAGCTAAAGATTTTACGATCCTTTATGGACGCCGTCATAAACATCTTCCGTGGAAGGACTGCACTACGTTCACTCGATTGACATTTTCAATCAATTTTCTTGTAAATACTATTAGCGATCAGACAGACGCAGCCTTCAATGACATTAGTGACCACGAAGGCAAAGGGACAAATCTGGTCTTCATTTTGGCACTTACTCACTTATTCACTGGGCTATGGCCCTGGTTTATCGGGCTAATTACCAGCGTAAATAGAAATCGAATTATGTTAAAAGGCTTTCTACGGCTGCTTTTTGTTTTCCCAAGAGACAAGAGGCCGATCAACCAATAAACTCGTTAATAAATGATTTTCGACAAACGAGGGCTTTAATCACCGGCATAAACACAGCGGGTCGAGAGCGTTTTCCAAACATTTACCAAATTTAAAACCTCTAGGGGCCTCGAATAATACCCTGGCACGAAACTCCCTTCGATCCCATTACGACTACGTGGTAAATCATAGTGGAAAAGAATACGGGCAGAGTTGCTTAAAACGAATAATAATAAAGCACGTCTAGGCCCAGCGCATGATTTAAGAGTAAGAAACCGCCTTATGACGAAACTGTGTCATAAATTCGGATTTAACTTACGCTGTGTATACAGGGTGCCCAAAAATCGATTTTTGTCACCCACCATTTTCTGAGGGGATAGCACATAAAACACATATGTATAAGGTCTTCGCAGCTAGTCCCTATGTTCCTTTCAAATTAGGGATCTTGCATAAACGGCGTCTAAGGTTGGTTGGAGTGGGGATTTACAAAATTCGAACGATAATGGAATTTGTCCGGGTATTTTACTAGAGTTTGACAGTTCTCGAGCATAGTAAAACCTGTCGATAACGACCAATTACGAAAGTGTTTGTTGTTGAGGTTTGGATTCTGAGTACTGGCAATTCTGGAGTCGAGTTCCGTGACCTAAGTGACCAAAGTTGACCTTTATTAACACACTGCAAGATTTCAACGGAATAATGGACTGGTAGTGTAGTGTAGAAGTAGAGTAAGAAGTAGTGTAAACCGTAACAGACTATGAGCAGTGGAATTTTTACATGTTGTTTATAGCTTGGTCAAGCATTAGAGTGAAGTTTGCATAACAATTTGTTGCTCCTATATCTCTACAGCAAATCGATGGTGTCCTTATGAATTATTGTTATAAAATTTCATTACAGAATGTTCAAAAGTTGTGCGAGTCAATACCAAGAAGGATTGGAGCTGTTTTAGGATTAAAATACATTTAATATAAAAACATGAATTTGTAGTGTTTCCGTTATTTTTGTTCAATTTCCGTATATACTGATATAAGACGTCTAAAAATTTAGACAAGTACATTACATTGTAGCTAAGGAAATAATAGGTGCTTGTTGTACGATTTGGGTATGCTGGATTACATTTTATTTAAGGTACCTTTACTACATATGGTTTGAAATAAAAATATTTTCAAACAAATGTTTTTTCACGCAGACGAGCAAATCGTGGGTCAGACGACATGTTTCCAAAGATGCAACGTTCGCCATTGTGAAATTAGTTCTCTAATGGAATAATTTGTCTTGCAGTGGTTACATGTACAAGTTGCAAAAATTAAACTTTACGGTAATTCAAAGAGAAAAAACGAGTTATAATGTAGTAGACAGCGAAAGTTAAATCGCAGGTGGGTTGCTAGAAAGTTTGGCTGGCAATAATTGTAGAAAAATGGCGAACAAGTTAAATCGGCCCTTGCTCGATGGTCTCGAAACCTAGACAGCCCCCCGCCACTTAATGACTTTAATGAAACTGTGTTTTGATTTTTCTTATGCGGATTTCAGACCGTCGCCTGAGCAACGGACCGAAAAGCATCAAAGAAGAAAAGCCCTGGTACGTAAATAGCTATTCGCGCATTCCTGGAACCGAGGCCCAAATGAAATTCAAACGTCAACACGAGAAAAGCAATGAAGGCCCCAAAGGTAAACAAGAGCCGAGAGCAACGTTACGAGAAACGACGAAATCTTGAAGAAGACGAGTTCACAAAGTGCGCAGCCTAACGGCCCTAAAGCACACAACTGAGATAGAAGTTTTACATGGTAAATAGCAGTAAAAATTCTGCGCACGTCGGTGAATTGGGCCCAAAAATGTGCGTTGCCCTCTTAAGATGGTCGTATAACAAATATCTGCACTGGCAAAAACTTTCGAAAGATACAGGGTCAAGTGCTAACAAAAAATACTCCAGTGTCCTTTGGAGCAACGGCTTTCAACCTTTTCACCATCGAGGACCGGCAAAATTAATCAAAAATTTCGCGGACCGGCAACATAATATAATAGCCAGTTTTAAATGCAGGCACCGATTTTGGTCGATTTTCAACAATTTTCTAATCAGAATTATACTAGGGAACGTTCAATTATTAGATGGTTAAAAATCGCGCTTTGTAGCGCTTTTTGCATAATTGGTTACAAATGGATTTTAACTGAAATTTGTACAATTTTGGTTAAAATTTGATGATTTGGTCAGATCATCTCACACAAAATGATGACATACTTTGAACGTCTCCTTATAAATGCAAAAATGTGAATTCAAATTGTAGTGAACATTGTGGCGTACAATTGCGATTATTTTGAAGGCAAACTAAAGTCAAATTACTGACATCTTAATCAAAAGTTACAGAAAATACCGAAGTGTCCCACCTCAATAACTGCGGAAAGATGAGAAACGGGCTTTGGAATCAATGCAGTTCATAAACGAAGATATCCGATTTTTCAGAGATTGTTGATTTCCGATTTGAGAAAAGATATAGCAGTTTTTTAGATGGAAAATTACTAATTTCATAGTTACCAAAATTGCAGAAGACCAACTCAACGAAAAGAAAAATAAAATTGGAGAAGTAAATTTTTTGTACGTCAACTGATCATAATGTGTTGCGTACTGGCTATCTCAAGTACATATGTTCAAACTGAATATGGCTCTATACCGGTATAATGTTCCCTTGCATGGCGATTTCAATATAAGGTTTTATACATATATGGTCATATATGGTTTTATATGGCCATATTCAAATTTTGTTCCCAGGTTTGGAAAAACCATATACATTCTACAGCTCTAAATAAATAATTCAATTCATACCCTCTAACTTCACAATGAACACGTGTAGTGAATGAAAAATAAAAGATGATAAGTCAAAATAAATGTGCATCTATCACCTTAAACCGCATCTAAAACCCATTCCCATGCACTGTTTTCATTTACAGGTGTGATTTTAATTGTCGCCACAGAACGAAACATTTACCCCATCGTAATACGATTTAAAACCCTTCACCTCAAATGCTTTTGACTGACCACGTGTGGACCTGTTGCAATTTAGAACACTGCCAGATTCCAAGCACCTGACCACATTTGAGTTAAAGATGAGATGTCAAAAGGCCCATCGACGACGCATAAAGACCCCAAGATCATACCAATGTACATGTACATCCTTGGGGTTCTGCTTAGCCAATCTTTGGTGAAAGGAGGGAATCCTTAAGTTCTACTTCAAAGTCTTATATTATTTCGGCCCCATTCGAATCTATTACAGGATATGTCCTATTTGTTGCGTTTTATCAGACGTTAGAATGCATTTCCATACGGTAGCCTAAAGCTATTACTAATGATTTTGATGGATTACTCGAATACCACATCACATTTCGCTGCTGACAGTATGGTACTGAAGTGCATTGAGTTTTATTGAATTGACACTTGACCTAGACCGTACGACATCTCGGACAGTTAGTAAAAAACCGCACGAGACGTCACCGACTTTTTATCGCAATTTCGCAAACTATGTAATAATATTTATCG
The DNA here is from genome assembly GCA_034687865.1 of Kryphioiulus occultus. Classification (NCBI taxonomy): domain Eukaryota; kingdom Metazoa; phylum Arthropoda; class Diplopoda; order Julida; family Julidae; genus Kryphioiulus; species Kryphioiulus occultus. The sequence continues at coordinate 7,646 of JAQGAF010004586.1, forward strand.
AAAAATTGCGCACGAAAATCCAATTTCAAAATTAAATTTCCGAGCTGCCATGGCGAAATAGTGGCAAACATTGCGATACGAAAAAGTCGATAAAAAAAGTGCGCCGAATTTACGGCATCCAGTTTAGAACCTATAGGTTTTCATTTAAAAGGCATTATCAACCCCATCTCTTTATAGCCTTCTAGGTCCCCCCTCACCTTCACCCCCATCCTCACAACACGCCTGGGTGGGAACAATGCGTCGTTTTCATACAGCTTATTCTCCTGGTACATTGGAGCGTTGCATCGCTTTTAATAAACGGCGGAGGAAGATAAATAATACTCGAAGATTGGCCCAATATGCCAATATTTTCGCGTTTACCTGGGCCCCAGTTGTCAAGGAAACGCCGATGCGAAATGTGCCAGGCCCCACGTTGCCCAGGCAACGATCTCGTCTATTGTGGAGACCAGAATACATGTAGGTGGTTGCTACTCTTGTATACAAACGTTCAACAACAATTAGGAATCGCCAGGGTAGACAATCAGCGAAGGAGAATATGCGAAACAAAAACCGACAAATTGGCCAAATTTCTGACCTTGAAGCTCGATGAGCATTTGGGCTACAGTGCACTTTTAACCTCTGACAATTACTGCAATGCACTGGTATAAAATCTGCAAAAATAGGATTTTCAATAATATTGGGTGTTCAAAGTCCTAGCCTCATTACACAAATTAATTTTAACTGTTCGAGTTAAAGGAACAAAATTTGGAAATAGCTGTAACTCCTTAGTTTTCCATTTCATGTATTTGATCCACAGGGAATGGTACAGAGAGAAAAACTCATGTTTGATTTTGGTTACCTTACTTAGGATTTGAAATAGAAAATCTTTGAATTTGAAATACAAAATCTTAAGCAAAATCGACTTTTTTCAAGAAAAAAAGTCAAGTGTGCATTTGATTGCTTTACAGGTTATGTTAAATTCAAAATCTTTGAAGTTTCAAGGCAAAATCGACTTTCCAAGAAAATAAAAGTCATGTATGTTTTAGGTCACTTAACATTTTATTTTAAATGCAAAATCTTCGAAAGTTAACAGTAAAATTTATCTTTTTCAATAAAAAATGTCATGCGTGATTTTGGTTACTTTGATTTTTATTCTAAATACAAAATTTTATAATTTTGTCACCTGATTTCAGTGGCCATCTGAATAATCTTATGCGCACTCCAGTGAACCAAACACATGAAAACACTTCAGGAGTTCTACCTTTTTCCAAAATTTGGTCCTGAACTAACTGGTTCTAACTAACAGTATTTTTAAATGAATTTATGTAATGCGAAACTTATCCGCATTTCGCGTAAATTTAAAAGCAGTGCTGATTTATTTTTAGTTGATTTGTCCCATTTTATAAAATCATTGCATAAGGTGAGCCTAGCAACACTGACGACCCTCTCCATTCTTAAATACATTAATTTTGCCTAAACGAACGTCACTGACATTACAAAATCCAAATAAAGAGAACCTTAAACACGCCACATGCTTTTTAATCGCTATTTCCCAACTAGACTATTTTAAGCAAATGAAATAATGAAGCTTACACGACGAAAATTGTTTATACTCATCATCGTATATTTGTTTTTTTAAATATTCAAAAATCATCTTGCATTATTGTAAGGTCATTCGGGATGGCCATTTTTAGCAGGTTGAAAACCAGGCAAATTTACTCAAATTTTAAGAATTAGGCACTAGATAGATGCAAATAAACCGCAGTAGCTGTTATTTTCAAAGATTAACAAGCTCGAATGCCATTCATGAGATTATAACGTGATCCATCGGCCTCAAAAGGCAATTGCGAGCATTTATGTCAAAAAATATTAAAATGACTTCGCACTTGCTCGCGTAATAACCGTAGTGAGTTTTCGGTTTTTTTTTCGTTTAATGGCATTTTCGGGGTTTCTTTGATGAAAAAAAGTCAAGTTCATTCAGTAATCATTCCAAAAAAATGGGGCAAAAACCTTTAGATTCGTAGACGGTTTAGACGCAGGAAGTTTTGGCGAAGTAGGAACTAAATGCCGTTTAATTTAATAACGGTTATCGACGAATTATTTGAAATTGGGCAGCTGATCATTAGGCTATTAAATCCTGCCTCCAACTTGATGGCAGGCAATCACTGCTACCACGGGTGCTGTGCGTGGTTGCAATTGGTCCCCCTACTCCACCCCTTGTATTTGCGTCGAAAAATCTCGTTGAGAAAGTGGATCCAAGCGCAATATTCAGACATAAATCCGGTTTTATTATGTAAAACCACAAACGGCCATCTAGACTCGACGTCGCCTAGCAACGTTGTTTTCGTCTGGGTTTCAACTGCTGCCCACCGCAATTGTATTAATTCAGATTTGCGACGCACCGCATTTCACGACGGTCAACCAATTAAAATTCAGCAACGCGGCTACAAATAATATTTATATTTTGCATACAACTAAATCAGTAGCATTTTATCTACTGCACTTCTCGACATAATATCATCCTATTAACGTTCTCGAATTAATGTCACTGAAGATACGGGTCTTAGGTTGATCGTGATACGATCACAATTATCACATATGAAATAAAACTACACGTAAAAGATCAAAGATAACCTGTTTGAGAACATAACATAAACAGCCTTAGTAACAAAAATCTCCTGACATTCCCTGCAGCTTTCCAAGGTTAAAAGTTTTATTTTCCCCTGACCTTTAGAGTTTTTCCATCGACCAGAATCAAGAAAAAGAACCTGCCTTTTACTAAGACCATAATTATGGCATTTGAACAATAATACCATGGACACACCGAAACTAACTAGTTAATAATAAACTAGTTTGTTCAATTAACTAATTAATAATTACTGCCTATAAAAACATTGCGGACAGACCGCCATTCGCTGTAAAAAGGTTTATGAGCGGTTTATGAGTAGTGCATTTTGGAAAATAACAAGTGATACAGGGTGTTCAAATATTCTATTGGTGATGGCAACGTGTGGCGTCTGCAAAGGGATCTCCCTGTTGTAGGACAATTATTATGGAATAATTGTCTTGCCACGTTCATGACGTCAGAACTAACTAGTTTATTCGAAATATCAGGTTCCTAGAACAATGAGTTATTAACTAGTTAACTAATTAACCGCAGACAACAAACTAATTTGTTCAAATTAACTAGTTAGTTTTGGCCGGTGGTGTATCAGGGTATGCAGGAACCTTTTCAATTTAGATTTTTAATTAGTACTCAGATGCTCGGAATTTATTTTAATTTGGCAAATTTTCATATTGTCATAATGAAGCAAATTGAAGAAACTAATCTGCCATATTGTTGTTTTCCATTGAGCAAACAGCAGCTTCAGGCAATAATCACCTTCTGGATTGAAATTATAATTAAAAGTTAGGAAATTCCCCTTTGACTTTTTGAAAAATTTCAAAATTCCCCTACCTTCCCCAGCTTTTCCTGTCAGTTACAAATCCCCTAACTACCCCAGGTTCCCCAGGATTGCCATTGTCATACCAAAATACTATATTTACTCAATGGCACGTTTTTTAAAAATAATTTTTGTAATGAGAGCAATGCGTTATGAACTCCAACATTTGAAATTCACATTCCCAGACCATAAAAAGCATAGACGAGATTGGAACACTAGAAAGAGTACATAATTAACAAAAACATGTTAACATAAAACGGATGTGTAGCTAAAAAGCGGCTCAGACTAATTGTCTCCTATCAGAGCCCTTGAACCCTCCGAGCGCAATAAACGGGTGCTTTTTCCAACCAAATTACGCTTCGCTTCTCCATAACGCAGTCCATTGATGGAAATTGCCAAAGCTAATTCAGCCAGACAAAAAGCCATCCAGCCAGAATATGAAAATAAAGCTTAGCCCCACCTTGGTCATAAAATCAGGGAATAGCTACAATTACGTGGTAATTCTAGGGCCATCATAAACGCGTGGAAAACTGATCTAGCCGCCATGGGTGGGTTACTGACACCCGGCTGGAGAGAGGGAATTTTCCCACGGGAATCCATCTCTATCTGAATGCAATAAATAAAACTGCAGGCTGCCGCCAGGTGTAAATAATTAACGGAGGCATTCATTATTTAAGCTGAAATGAATTAAGGCATTAGACTTGCGCCGTAACGAGACTCCGTACTTTTTCGTTAACGTAAATTCGATTTTTGCGTTACTTTCTCTGCATTACTATCGTACTATTTGAAGGACCCCATATTCGTTATGCCTACCCTGTCCGATCAGTGATACTGACAGTATGTTATCCAAAAATTCTGATAATGATCAGTAATGAGAACGGAACATTAATCCGTAAATACTGCGTCCATTACACGACCAGTATTGCTGTCCGAATCTGTTGGAATTGACAGCATTACTGTTCATATTTGCTGAAATTGACAGTATTACTGTTCGTATTTTTGAAATTGACAACATGATTGAAATTGAATTTCATTTAACAATCACAGCACAAAGTTCATAGAGATCTTGTTTGTACTGGTCATTACATAATTACAAATAGGTTTATCAACGATTAAAGTTAGAAACCACATAATATAAACTTATTCACTAATTTTTGTAAGTTCAATACAGAATTATTGAAGGTTGATTTCGTACATTCGTGTTAATTCAATAGTTAATTAACGATGCATAAAATCTGGTTTTTGTTAGTAATTTTATTTACCGTATTTATTGAAATTGGCAATATTAGTCCGTATTTGTTGAAATTGGCAATATTACTGTCAGTGTTTGTTGACATTGACAGTATTACTAGCCGTGGGGATCCCCAATACACGGGCATTATTCCTGTCAATTTCAACAAATACGGGCAATAATACTGATCGTGTAAAGGGCGCAGTACTGATAGATTGATGTTATATTCTCATTATTGACGAATATTCAAATTTTCGAATAATTTGCAGTCAGTATTATAAAAATGAGAATAACAAAGCCCGTGTAGGGTTTCCATTAGAGAATAACTATCCTGTCTGGCCTAGGAAGGGCCATACACGGTCAATAATACTGTCAATATCAACAAACATCAAAGTAATATTGATCGTGAAAGGGGCGCTACACTGATGGATTGACGCCCCATTCTTACAGTATAACTGAATCTTGCCCGAATTTCTTGATAACTAATACTGTCGGCAACAAAACATTGACAGGTGATGACGCTGCCTGCATGGTTGTGCACAAAATCCTAGGCATATGTACTACCACAATCGATCAAATTTAATCCTATAATCTTATATCTTCGACACAATGCCTTCCTAATAAAGATGTGTAGTATTACAATTATACGCTTAGGCATGGAAACACGAAGTTTCATACAGCGTATACATGTAATTTAAAAAAAAATATGTATGGTGTAAACAAATTATCCCATTGAGGGATAATAATTTCGCAAATCTGTTTCGAAGAAATTACTCATTGACAAAAAATCGTCATTTTCCATGGCGATCCGGCCGTTATCCTAAGCTGGGTCAAAGGCAATCAGTCCCAGGAATTGAATAGTCAACAAGTGGTGAACGAACGTTTCGTCTGAGTAAACATTTCGCAGAAAACGCTGATTTTTCCAGAAGCGCATCGATAGAAGAGGTTGGCAAAGCACTAATTAGGTGAGCACAACGCTGACTTTTCGCAGAAAACTTAAAACGTTGTTTAACGGTAATGGATGCCTCGCAATGGGACACTTTAGGGCACTGATTTGATAGACACGCACTCGTACAGTAAGACATAGAGAAACGATGAAAAATCGATAGGCAATATGTTGCTTTCGTCGCTGGGATGAAATGCTGCTCACATTTCGCGCCTCATTTCCACCAACAATTCAAAGATCTAATTATTTCTTGGCCAAACATAGACCGTGATCACCGTACACTTTCCCTCTTCCTCTCCATTAATTATTAACCTAACACCAATTACTATCCAATTAAAAAAGCTTAGTTAATTGCACGTTGCGAGATGTTATTTAATACGCTCCAGCGAAATTTGGTAACGACCCACCAGCCCACCAACCATATTAATTGAATCCATTCAATGTATTTATTCACCATAAAATGCGTTTTGCCTCTAATGTCGTAAATAAACCAGAGATAAAAATGTATTCACCCAAATTATTCTTTTTTTAGATATACTTTCGCTCAGTAACTGCACCAAAAAACGTGCCAAGGTAGAGTTAGTTCACAGGGCTTGAAATTATAAATAACTTATGCTGCCCCTTGAAAATGGCAAACCTTAGGCACAGTATCGTAGGTATGGTTTGCCATCCTTCAGGGGCCGGCTTGAATCATTTCAATTCAATTCAATTCAACTCAGTACCCTACTATCAGTAACTGAATACCGTGTAGTAGGGGGGTGTAATCCATC
>JAQGAF010004587.1:0-14013 GCA_034687865.1 Kryphioiulus occultus
TTCAGTAGATTTTTTCAAAAATGTCGCCTACGGCATTTCCTTTTAAAGAAATGAGCTAAAATCCGTCAAAGAAATGTGTTTAAATTGAGGAACAACTTCTTGGGTTGGACAAGGAAACAGTTTTCGCCTGCTTATATTAAATCTGTTATTTCTGGTCTTGTTTTTTTTTAAAACAAAAAGGGCCTTCAGTATTCTCATGAATATTAATATTTCTAAGAATGTCTGCAAAATTGCATGAGGACTACATTTTTTTTTACAAATTTCGCCTACGGCGTTCTCTTAAATGTTAATTTGCAGGCATTGCTCTCAGGTTAATATTAACACCCATATATTGTTTTTAAATTTTTTTTGTGGCCTAGTTTTTGTAAAAAATTTGCCTACGGCGTTTTCAATTCTACAATATCCGCTAGGCCGCGGCGAATGAAAATGCGAATTTTTTTCAAAAATATTAGATAAACCTGTGAAATAAATCGGATATATGCACGTGAACTAATTTAAAAATATTGGATACATGTACTTGTATGGGAAAAGTTTGGGAAATGAAGTTAATTTTACTTACATGTGATATGTTTTATTTGATGAGTCAGGGAAATCGATAAGATTTGGTCAGGGAAAGTCTGTGAAATTGAGTTGCAAATTATGGTATGAACTCTGATGGAGCAATTCTACATTCTAGGAATTAATGACCGCAAAGGACGAAGGCCGGGTTTTGCTCACCAAGCTGCAGAAAGCGTTCGACGTGGTGGTCGCATCCTCTTCCGAGGCAGGAAAGACGATGCTGGAAAAGGAAAATGCTGGTCACAAAGAAGCATGGAACTCCTACGAAAGCAGCCTAGGCGTCTTGGAGCACGATCTTCATGGCATCATCGACCAGTGGGAGCACTACAACACCGAACATGAGCGCCTGACCAATTGGCTGAGGGACAAGAGCTCGCAGATGACCAAAGTGCAAATCCAGTCGTTAGCCGAGGAGAAGGCCGAGCACTTGGAAAGCATCAAGGTAATTCCTAACTGGATGTTTAGATATTTAGAATTCAGTGACCTCGGTTTCTTTGCTATATTTAATTTTAATATGCAATGGAGAAAATTGAAAATTTTTGTAAATTTTAGTTTTAACAGATAAATTATCGGACTCACTTTTTAAAAACGTGTAGCACATGTAATTCCGTGGGTCCTAACCTGGGGTCTATGGCGCCTCATAAAATTATCACTACCTTTCTATGACTTTTTGCAAAAAAAACTGCGTTTCATTCATGATGTCCATGTTTTTCTACTGTTTTTTTTTTCAAAAATGTTGCACCAAACGCTCTGCATTAGAAATGAGGTCTACAAACCACCGTTTTTGGTTTAGGTTACCAAGCAATATCGCCTGGAGTTCCTGTCATTATTAATCTATCGAGGAATTTGTTACAAACTCGATATTGGCATTTATCAAAATATTAAGCAAATGCAAATAAATCCATCGCATCTGTCTGTGTTCTTCAAAAAGTTTCACCTTAGGGTTTTTCATTGGGGATCGATGTGTAAATGGTCTCTAATGGGAATGGCCGACTAAACAATTTTTTTTTACAAATTTGAGGAATAAATATCATTTTTTGGGAAATAAATTTTCTCAAAGATTCGCCTCCAGCATTCCTCTTATTGTGCTAACATTTCAAAAATTCCACGATGTCATCAAAGTTCTCAATTCTTGACATGTAACTAAAAATCAAATTATCCTCTCACAAACTTTGAAAATCTCTCGGTCTTACGGTTATCCCTACCCCTTCAAAATATCCTTCTCTGCCTCTTGGGGTACACTTTACAGTCAAAATTCAAAATTCTAAAAGGGGGATAAGGGGAAAAGGGGATTTGAGGAATAAATATTATTTTTTTGTGAAATAAATTTTCTTAAAGATTCGCCTCCAGCATTCCTCTTATTGCGCTAACATTCCAAAAATTCCACGATGTCATCAAAATTCTCAATTCTTGACATGTAACAAAAAATCACGTTATCCTCCCACAAACTTTGAAAATCTCTCGGTCTTTATGGTTAGCCCTACCCCTTCAAAATATCCATCTCTGCCTCTTGGGGTACACTTTACAGTCAAAATTAAAAAATTCTAAAAGGGGTACTTGGCAGTACAAAGTTTGGGAACCACTATAGTATAATTGAATCGATAATTATTTGAAAACTCCTAGTATCGTGGGTATTGTGATATAGCCGTTTTCCATCTCATTTATTCGCCCTACTTTCTTTTCTCCAAGGTGCTGCGAGAGGACATCGTAGTCTTTGAGCCCCAGGTCGACCGGTACACCGACGAGGCCCACGCTCTCCTGCAGCGCTGCGGCGTCGATCACATCAAGGAGCAGGTGTCACACATCAACTGCCGCTACCAGGCGCTGCACACAGCCAGCAAAGAGTTGGTCACCAAATGGGAACTGATCGTGGCCGACCACAAGGGCTTCGACCAGAAGGTTGCAGAATGTCATGCCTGGCTCGACGCGCTCAACGAGGCCCTTCAGGCCCTCGGCAGCGAGGCCAACGTCGATGAGCAGCTGACCAAGCTGAAGGCCCTGCATGCAGAGAAGGAGCGCAGTCCCATCAACCAGTCTACGGTGGTCTCCATGGGCGAGAAGCTGTTCCCGGACACGGCGGCAGCAGGCCGAGACAACGTCCGACTGCAACTGAGGGCGCTACGTGAGAAGTGGGATGCCTTCCATGCCGAGCTGGCCAATCAGAGCAAGAAGCTGGAGGTCCTCAGCCAGCAGTTCTCCAGCTACACCGATGGCGTCCAACAGATGAACAACTGGCTGGACGCCACGGAGAAGAACGTGGAGGCTGAGCGCACCGCCCTGCCCAATTTGCCGGAGCTTCGCAACTCTTTACTCCACTTAAAGGTAGGCTGAAACACTTATTTTGCGCACAGAAATTATCAAGTGTTATCAATTAATCAAGTCCAACACAAGGTTCAGGGCATGTGGTGCTGACATGCACATGGGTAATCAGGGAATGTTAGGGGAAATTGGCGTTTTTGCTAAAAAGTCAAGGAAAGTCAGGGAAATTTATTATAGAAATTCTGGCCCGAGCTGCATTTGAGGGTTGGGAATTTATGAATTGCCCATTTGACGCAGATGCAATTGCACAAGAGTTAATGAACCTGCAAAAAAAAAAGAAGCAACGTTTAAATTGGGCATGCTAAAAATGGAATTGTCCACCCACATGGAAAAGGAATGCAATTCGAAATACATAACATGCAATGCATTTTGAAATGTATGTCCTGGGTATTCAACAATTTAGATTGCAATGCATTTCATAATGCATTTCAAATGCAGAAGGCATATCAAACAGTGATGTTTGATATGCATTTTTGAATGCATTTTGAAATACATTATAGGTGAAATTCCAAAATCCAAGTATATATAATAATTGTAGTTAAGTTGGTTATTGCATGTCCTTAATAAAATTTTTTTTACCAGCAAAATATACTTTTAAATTCAATTGTTAATAACCCAGTTTAATCCGTTAACACACAGAATTTCAGTATTTATATATTATAAATTCATTGTTCAATGTATTTAATAATGCGTTGTAAGATGCATTTTAAAATACATTACTAAAATGTATTGCTGTATGCATTTAGAAATGTATTTGCTGTGAATGTCTTGCCGCAAAATACATTTCCAATACATTTGCAATACATTTCCCAATTTGCAATGCATTTCCTTTACATGTGGGCAGACATTATTCAGCTGCAACAATGACTTAGTAGGTAATGATTTTCAAAATTTTTGAAACTGGCAAAATTTATTTTTATGTCAGGGAAATTACATGGATTTGTCAGGGAAAGTCAGGGAAATTTGATGGGTTTGTCAGGGAAAGTCAGGTAAATTTGATGGGTTTGTCAGGCAATATTCGTTTTTTGGTCGCATGCACATAGAAATGAAAAACGGGACTTAAATTTTACTTATCTTACAAAATATAATATTAAGTATTTCTCGTCAGGAAATACCAGCGAGACGATTGCATTACCAAATTGATCAAGGGTTGCCAATGGGATACGCTGTGTTCAAAATGGGAGACTCAATGCATGGATCTTTTTCAATAATTGGCTTTGGGGCCATGCAAATATTATGTAACGCACCAGGAGTGAGTGGGTCCTCGTGAAAGTGTTGCGAACTGTTACAGGAGGGCCGTGGGTTTTTCTCCATGTGTTACGTAATGCTTTTCAAGGACCAGGATATTTTGAAAATTCTAGTTCTGATTTGCAATGGAATTAATGCACACACAAGTTAACAAATGTGCATGTGATGTACATGTATGGACTGGAAAAATATGGGATTGTAGTATGGCGTTCCACCAGTGACATAGGACAACTTGTAATGAATTAGTTATAAGCCTGTGAAGGAGTTAAATTCAGAGTTAAATTCCTCATGTTATCATCATGTTACATTTTATTTTATACTACTTTTTTAAAAACACGCAAATCAATAAAAAATTAACTTACCAGTTATTCAGTAGACCTTACTTGAGTGCATGATTGACAGAAATATCAGCAATTTATGCTGATTATTTTGTTATTCGCGATTTATTTCGTTCCGATTTGAATTACACCTTCCAGGTGTCGTTCTTTTCTCATCGTAACCATGGCAACGGCTCGTTCGATTTTGGTTTGATCGAATTCGATTTATTGGTTTCCTGGAGATTGTAATTGAAATCTGGGCGAAGTAAATCACGAATAAAAAACTTATCTGCAAATACAGACAATATTTCAATCAATCTGATACTAAAGTACGTACTGCTGAATAACTGGTAAGATACTTATGATACTGGTAAGATAACTGGTAAGATTACTCCCCTGCCCCAGGCTATCCGTCTTCACCTTAACAATGGTATCATACAGTGTACATGTATTAAGTCAACGTTTGGATTGTTAACATTTACAAACTGCCTCGTTGTACTGCTATTAAAATTGCAAACAAAAAATCGGTACTGCTATTATCTAATAGGCAGATAATATAAGATAACATATGCATTGTTACCATTGTCAAGCTGTAGTATAATTGTAGCCTCACTGTACTGCTATTAAAAGATACTTAAAGCTAACATACTGGTAAGCTATTGGCAAGCTGCTTTTAAAACAGTTGCTATGGGCTAACATGCTGTACTTGTACTGTTGGCACCATTGGCAAACTGTTCTGTATTACTACACGTTTACTACACTTGAGTGCAAAAAAATCTACTCACCTGCATGAATCTTGTAAAAATGTTTTTTTTTTTCAGAAACCAAATGTCCGATTTAAAATCGGAAAAATGTGTTTTGTAGACAATTTGTTCCTCTTAATAATTCGCCTAATGTGAAAAGGATTTCTGCTTAGTTTCTCTGGAGAATATCTGTACAACTTGTGCGGCTACTTCAGGTGTAGTGGTCATTTTATCGAGATACCATTAATTAACAATACAGTATGTCTGGATGTGTGTTCATTAAGCTCTGATAATCAAGTTGCATTCAGAAACACATTTATAGCCACCGGGGTAAAAGAATGCATATGTCATAAATAATGCAAATTTGGGTTGCTCTAAGTTCGACATTTTGCGCCTCAAATATGCATAAGGAATTTTATACAATTAGGCGAATTATAAAGCGGAATAAATTGTCTACAAAACACATTTTTCCGAGTTTAAATCCGACATTTGGTTTCTGAGAAAAACACATTTTTACTCGATTCATGAAAGTGAGTCGGTTATTTTGAACGCAAGTGTAGTTAATTGTGGTGTTGTAGATAAAGTTAATTTTAATTACACGTGACATTTTTTATTTGATAAGTCTGGGAAATTAATCAGATTTGGTTAGGGAAAGTCAGGGAAATTGTGTTGGAAATTTTGGTATGAGCCGTCTGCTGTGAGACCCGACAATAACATTGACCCTTTGAAAGGTCACGTCTTTTGGCCGCACCCATGGCTGCACCCTGATCAGCCCCAAATCGAGGTTGGCGCCCTCTGCAGGCGCCTGGCGAAGCCACGCCCATCATCGATCGGCCAGGCTACCTAGTTAGGATTTCGTCCACGCACGTGGGGGTGGAAGCGTCCTAACTACCGATCGATATCCCGGAGAAAATGAGCGCAAAAATCGCGAAATTAAATTTGCCAAAAATGCACCCGTTGCCTGGTTAGGATTTGGCATCTTCGTCGTTTCCCCGCTGATGCTCTTGAGCGAAGAGATGATGAGGACTCTGATCATCCTCATTCTGGTCGCCGGATGCGACGTCGAAATCGAGGCTGGAAATGACGTCATTGGGGGTGGACTTTGATGATGACATCACCTCCCGTTTTTTCTCCCAACCGCTGTGGACGCCAGTAACGCTTGTCTGTTGCTCTCAAACCGCCTAAGCGGCTGGAAGGGCGCTCAATGAGGATGGTGGATGACGCTGGTTGCGGCGGATCTTGTTATTCGTTCGGTGGTGGCGACGCATTGATGCGCACTTCGGGGGACACCGACGACGTTGACCCCCGACCTGTGGCGCGACGATGCCGGAATGGACACCACTTGAGGACGTCGCCAACAAGCACTCGACCCCTGTCTTCTTCTGCTTTTCCTGCTTATTCGGGGTAAGCTCCAGTTACGTATTTGTGGTTTTGCTACCCCAACCACCTTCAATACCCACCCTTTAGTCGATGTCAGGGTTCTTGCAATGTCTTGAAGAAATGTCGTTGGTGTCCGTGTCCCTTGGTCACCATCTCGGTAGCTTCTGGTAACTCGTTGCCTTCTGCATCCTCCCAGACCCACTGTACCGTAATCCGTTAGTTGATGTTAGGGTTCTTGTCAGGTCTTTGAGAAGTGTTCTTGGTATTTTCTGGTGACTCATGCCATGCTGGACATGGTCAACACCTCCCTCAACGACCCCTTTGCTGATTTTAGGGTTCTTGAAAGATTTTTGGTAACTGGTATTTTGGTATTTTCTGGTAACTCATTGACTTCTGGCATGCTCACCACACTTCACAACGACCCCTTAGTTGATGTCAGGGTTCTTGCAATGTCTTGGAGAAATGTTGTTGGTGTCCTTTGGTCATCTACTCGGTAGCTTCTGGTAACTCGATGCCTTCTGCATCCTCCCAGACCCACTGTACCGTAATCCGTTAGTTGATGTTAGGGTTCTTACCAGGTCTTTGAGAACTGTTATTGGTGTTTTTTTGGTAACTCAATGATTTCTGCCATGCTCACCACTTCCCTCAACGACCCCTTTGCTGATGATAGGGTTCTTGATAGGTTTTTGGTAACTGGTATTGCTATTTTCTTGTAACTCATGCTATTTTTCACATGCTCAACATCTCCCACAGCTACCCCTTTGCTGATGTAAGGGTTCTTTCAATGTCTTGGAGATATGTTGTTGGTGGCCCTTGGTCATCATCTCGGTAGCATCTGGTAACTTGTTACCTGCTGGCATGATAACCTCCTCTCAGTAGCTTCTGATAACTCGTTGCCGTCTGATCCTCCCAGACCCACTGTACCGTAATCCGTTAGTTGATGTTAGGGTTCTTGCTAGGTTTTGAATGAATGTTATTGTTGTGACTTGGTAATCCGTTATGCATCTTCTGGTAACTCGTTGTCTTCTGTCATGCTCACCTTCTCCCACACTCACCCTTAGTTGATGATAGGGTGGTTTTCGCTAAGTCTTGGAGAACTGTTATGCCTTCTACCAGATCTGGGGTGCAGGGATGTGTACAAGTATAATGTATGGGCTGGAAAGATACAGGCTCGCAGTATTGTGTTCCACCAATGGTGTCGAACAACTAGTAATTAGTACTTTAACTCTTACAATTCCATTAAATATACCAGTAACGTCTATGGCATTGTGTTACAACACAGATGGGTAGAAACTTTTTGTTGTGGAACCCAAACACTTATACGTATTACTCCATATCTCTACAAGTCTGAAATCTACATTCTGAAATAATTCACGCCTTTGTGTCATGCTCTTCTGTCATCTCGGACGTAACTTCTACCCAGTACCCTACAGTCAGTAAATACGTACTGTGTGGTAAAGGGTAAAATTCATATACCCAATTTTTTGGACGTTTACATCCTCATCTGGATGGACACCAACAACAGAATCAAATTGAATTTCTCGTAGCTTGAGGCTTTGCTTTTGAAGGGGATTCCAACGTCTGATGGCATTCAAAAAATAGGACCAACAGTATGGATCCAAATATGCTCGAGGTTCCATAAGTGGATTGGAATACAAGTGCCAGTGCCTCAAGATGGTACATTTGGATTTCACCAAAGAACGACTTGTTTGGGGGTAGTGAACTATATATGGACGTCAAACACTCTTGAGGTGTCCACTGATGGTCACGTTTCAGGGTGTTTGCGTCACTGGCCGCTATAAACGTTGAGTTTACCAAAGTGTTGAGAATGACTGTGTATGCACTTACTGTAACAATCCACCTTCCGAAGTGTGTGGGTGGTGAGGGGTGAAAACGTCACTGGGTGTTGGTTGGTCTGTAACTTGTTTGCTTAAGTCGTAAATGTCGTCTCGTATGATTGTTGAGCTACCAGTAACATTTGACATTTGTCTGACCCTCAAGCTGATACACCCTGCTTCGGAAATCTGAAGCCAGTTAAAATCTTTACCCCCTCAATGCTAAAGATGAAATACAGTAATAAACGAAATGCGAGTCTGAATCTAAAGTACGCTCATAAACTATTAAAATTCAACTGGGGAGTAGTATAATTGCCTGCATTATTAATACGCGAATTTCAGCTCTACGCGGCGTTCATCTTTCGTAGCACTATTCCCCAATTTGAATTGAAATCCATAAATATATATGCATGTATTACGTGTACGTAAGTTTCAAATGGACTCGGAAAACTATCCATCCGATTTCAACCAAACTTGGTCAGGTTGACACTCAGTCACCCCGGTGACCGAATAGCCTTAAATAGTTTACCTCCGTGACCTATGACCTGAAATATGATCATTTTTCCAATACGGTCATGCTCATTGGCCGAATTTAGAGCTTCACGAGCTCGTGGGCGTGAAACGTTGCTATGCACGTGACGTTCTATTCACGTGACGGCGTTCTATTCACGTGACAGTGTTCTATTCACGTGACAGTGTTCTATTCACGCACGCGATTGCATTCTATATGCATGAGCACGTGATTCTGCTATTCTATATTCCATGTTTTCCATATTCCATTTTTATGGGTAAACAAGTACATGATATTTCGTTTGATAATGTTAATTTGTGTTATTTACATGAATCTTTTGTTATTATAAGGTGAGTTGTAGCTACATATTATTGATTTTGGCTATGATTTTTACATCCAAGTTGAATCAAGTTCTCAAATTCTTAGTAATAATAATAATAGATACTTTATTCCTGATATTTGCGAAAAAGGTATAGAATGGTTAAAAATCGTTACAGCTGCATGTATTCTGCTAAATTTAGATGTACCGATGCGTTGATGCTCATAGGCTGGTGGGACTTGATATTAAAATTTATCAGAGTTCCCCTTTAATGCTCCGATTCTCTATAATGCCGAATAAAGCGCTGCTGCAGCGTGTTATCAGAATTTTAATTAAAAGGCCACGATTATTTCCTTGTCATAAATTTGTAATTTCTTCGCAATGATCGCGTGTTGTTTTGCGAAGCATGCATTATTATCTGATATAATCGGCCATTGATTTTAAATTTAAGGATTTGAGATTGTGCCAATGCGTATGTGGATGGCATCGTACAGTGAATCACCTCCTGATCAACCATGCTATTTTTGCCATAATAATGGGATATACACCATATAGTGTAAACGGAGATTCAAAGTGATTTTAGCTTATTTTACTGAACAATCATTTAAACTTAGTTGTTTTTTAATAGTTGTATGAAAACTTTTAGCCCTATTTGATATCTTTGATCGGAGGGCCCCAGAGATTGCGGAACATTGTTTTTAAAAACCAACGTCATGCAATAAGGGTTTAAATTCCTTGTGCGTTGCTAATTACCACACTTTAATAGCTGATTATGAAATTGCTTGTAGCCCATTTTATGGACATTTCAACTTTAAAGACTCATTATCTCACATCAAACGTCTCGTCGCCTTACTTTGCTGTTACGTTTAAAATCTGTGCTTATCTATTTATGAAATTTGCTATTTATGGAATTTGGCAAGGTGGATTACAAGTTGTCATTAAATTCTAGCCCAAGTTGTCTTTGAAATACATGGTTTCTGCTGGACTGAAAAACCTGGAATTGTCATGTAAATTGGAAAGGCGTGGGTGAATTTGCTTCGAAATAGTCGGGGAAAAGTCATCAAACAAACGATGCATCCTACATACAGTACGTAGGTATTGCTTAACACAATAATCAGGCCAAATCAGTAGCTGACAAGTAATTCTATGGAAGACGTTAATAATGAAATTTTCAATTAAATACAAAACTTACAGTATATCTAAGTTTGCTATTACCTTATGAAAATATCTACCCCCTTTTTATTTATTATACATGTATACAATAATCAATATATATACATGTAGCATTCCTACATTAGTTATGACATTTTTGCAAATTCATTGGTAGGGTGGTCTTGAAAATGTTTTAAAACCTGGATAAGTCAGGGAAAAGTCAGAGAAGTTGAAAATTGTATCTTTGGTAGGAACCCTATAATGGGACATTGTGATTTTTCAATCTCATAAAAATCCATTAAAACTCAATTGACGCTTCCAAAATCGAATTTTTAAAAATTAAAACATTGGTGAAAATTTGCTTATGTGATAACGCTTATTGCTTAAATTTGAAAAATATGAAAAGCAAGTGGTGCAGAATGTAAGTTTGAAATCTATGTGGTGCATGTACAGTATATTCAACTGCGAATCCAATTGGAATTTATTGAAATATCTAAACCAAAATAGAGCAACGTAGTAATTACACGTAAACTATAGAAACTATAAGAATGAAAGACAGCGACTACAACTTTTGATATCATATCTGAAAATCTGAACAGTAATCAAGAGCTAAAATAATATTTACAGTATCAAACAGTGCCTACTGCTTTGCTCATTATTCTTACTTGTGTATAAAAATTTGTTTCGAGAACATCAGCGTTCATTTTAACGGAAAATCGCCTTAAATTTCCATATTTAGTTTTAAGTAGATTAACCACTACACTTACATGTAGTTTAAGCTAATCTTTGTGTTTGGATAGTTTAGCACGCTCCGGCCTGGTCAAATTAGTGCAAGTTGTTCGTAAGCCTGCGTTATGACGTAGGTTTATGCTCGGCCAGTTTTAATCCGATTTAGCCATAAAATGCGGACCAAATCACAACGAACAAAGCTCAGATTACTCGAGTTTTAAGCTTTTTCTTGTAAACCAAATTTCAAGCGTCACCAGCTAAATATTTATCTCGTACACGAACCATTCAAATTTTCCTATTCGTATTTGTTTACTTCGTGATTTATCTTATCTTATTGCTGCCACGAACTGCTGTATTTCGAGTAGTTTTGAAAAGCTCGTTAAATCGTGCCTTTAATTTCTTACGTCAATAACCAACGTCGGTGCCTCCGTTTCTAAGGTTTTCTTAAAAGTGCTTATATCTTAAATCCTGAGATTAAGTAGACTGCTTCGCGAACACTAGCTTTTCATACAGTTAATTTAGTTTGTTCGGCTTAAGTATATTATAATTCCTCCGAAAGATTAAAATTAAGCGCCTCTGCTTAGGGGGTCCCCTTTTAATAGATTTTCATAAGGGCAGGGAGTCTACGAGGCCCACCGAAATTACACGTTCAACAATAGCAATTTTGAAATGCAACGTTTTAAGGCAAACTATGTTTATCTTGGGGAATTGGATCGGGGCGTTTAAGCTGTTTCCATCTATATTTCATCGGGTCGGTCTTATTAATTATTAAGATAAATGTGAGGCAACTGTGTTCAGCTTCAACGGTTTTCAACTGTACACGAAAATCAATGGTTTCCAAGCAGGGGCTTAATTTATGTTTTTACAAAATACAGAATTACACAATTTACCAGAAACTCTAGCAACTTGATTTTCATTA
Source organism: Kryphioiulus occultus (assembly GCA_034687865.1). Lineage (NCBI taxonomy): Eukaryota > Metazoa > Arthropoda > Diplopoda > Julida > Julidae > Kryphioiulus > Kryphioiulus occultus. Next base: position 12,031 of record JAQGAF010004587.1, read on the forward strand.
GTAATCATGGAAGTCATGGAAAATATCTTCGATGATGCTTATGAAAACTAAACTTGAAAGACCCCATATTGTAATAGGCATTGCAATTTTTTGAAGTCATGGCAAAGTTATTGAAAAGTCATGGAATTTGCAATACCAAACCCAGTAGACACCCTGTTAATGTTGACGCTATTCCATGATGAAAATGATTTAAATGAATATCACGTCCGAACTTTTGTCCTTCATGCGTGTATTCAGCATCCTTGAAATTACTATTGCTGGGTGTCTACCGGTCATGGAAGTCATGAAAAGACATGAAATTTACATCAGGGTCATAAAAAAGTCACGAAATTTACAACAGGGTCATGGAATTTTTTGTTGATTCACAGAATAAAAGGCATGGAAACATTTTTGAAGTTATGGAAAAGTTATGGAATTTGCAATACCAAATACAGTAGACACCCTGTATTAAAAAAGCTCACCAAGTTACTGGTAATAGAACAATTTTCAGTTCTACTCAGCCATTGTCATGTTATTTATTGGCTGAGATTTACTGAAAATTGAAATGTTTAAGATTTGAAAACAACTTTTCAAGTAAGAAAAGATGTTTAAGAGTATTAGAAATCCATAAGAAAATATAGTACCTGCTATGTAACGTGTGCTGGAACGTGACGCGAGTTGAATTATACACGTACACTGTATATACTTCATAAATAAGATTGTGGAGCATTTAAAAAATATTGAAGATGTCATTTGCAGCTGTATGGCTGGTTGATCAATAGCTACTTTCCGACTACTCAGCCTTTGCTTTATACTGACTGTATATGAAGTCGGCTTTTATAAGGACTCTTTTAAGATGTTAAGTACTCGTAATTATTGTGAGAAAATGTTTCATGTTCGGTGTCATGTACATGCGATGGGCCGGATTGTAAAAATTACGACGTTGTAAGATACTCATGTGACATCAATATTGATATAAGGGCTCATATACTGCACTTTCTTGGCGTCCACCTGTTTAAATTTATTCATTTTCAGCGGTATCGAAAAACAACAACTGATGGTATTGCTTTGTTTCTGATTTCCTATCGACCCTTAGATGTTTCCTCAGGGATTTTGGACTCGAGGGCTTTCTTATTTTATTAAATAAGAAATGCTCGAATTTCGTTCGTTGGCTCCAGTGTCCTAGCTTCGTAATCAGAGGACTATTGGCGTGTTGAGCGCCTCTGACACTTTAAGAAATTGATTCTTTTGTGGCTTTTTCGTTTCCCACAGCAATTAGCACGATCTCTTCTCTCCAGTGGATCTTTTTCCGTGTTTTCTGTCAATGGATGAGTTTTGTGCCAGCGTTTGTGCACAGCTCGGATGCATGCTGCATTTTGATAACGATAATTCACAAAGCCAACAAAGAGCATCAGCGCTGCTGTTTTCTCTTCATTACGTCAACGTTCCGCTAATCCACTTAAGAAAAGGGATTCAGACATGGGGCGCCCTCTACTCTCATCTTTATTAATAATGACATACTGTATGCATGGTGTCCACCGGTCATGGAAGTCATGCAATGAGATTTAGGACAGTCATGGAAAAATCATAAAATTTACATCAGGGTCATGGGAAAATCATGAAATTTACATCAGGGTCATGGAAAATCATGAAATTTACATCAGGGTCATGGAAAATCATGAAATTTACATCAGGGTCATGGGAAAATCATGAAATTTACATCAGGGTCATGGGAAAATCATGAAAATTACATCAGAGTCATGGAAAAGTCATGAAATTTACATCAGGGTCATGGGAAAATCATGAAATTTACATCAGGGTCATGGAAAAGTCATGAAATTTACATCAGGGTCATGGGAAAATCATGAAATTTACATCAGGGTCATGGGAAAATCATGAAATTTGCATCAGGGTCATGGAAAAGTCTTGAAATTTACATCAGGGTCATGGGAAAATCATGAAATTTACATCAGGGTCATGGGAAAATCATGAAATTTACATCAG
>JAQGAF010004588.1:0-14008 GCA_034687865.1 Kryphioiulus occultus
ATCTCCCATCATGCACTGCACGCCCCGTGTATAACGTGATCGCAGTTCGAACGCCACTTTTTTGGAATGCCGTTTCTAGAACTCGTTAAGCGAACTCGATAGGTTTTCGAACTAGTTGCGTTTCCTGTCTGAACGAGGTATAAGTGCCATCGTTTGACTTTTTGTTATCTACCAACTAGTTACCTGACATGGGGACCCAACACGAGCTACTACTGTCAGTATCGCATTAATAGTAGCACTGAACGTGTAGCGTCGGCAAAAGGAAATATACAATTGACATGTTGAATTTTCATGACGTTTGGAAAAATAAATCACTTTTCCAGATTTTCAGGTCAGGGGTAAACCTGATCAACCTCGTGAAAATGTAAAGAATGCCAACAGTTGTCTATAGCAATGGCATTTTCAAAAATAAATGCCTTTTACCATGTTAATTTACACGTTCAACTGCACTATTTCGGTGAGGGGATCGACTGTACCAAATACACAACGCAGTAAAGTCCATAAAGTGAACGTGATACGAAAACGGTTTTGTCCAAAGTCGAATCCTCGTATAAAACATCTCCATCATACTACTATACTAAGTATGTACTGTATTATTACATTATAACACTCGCTTATCATCATCATTGTTAACATTAAAGGCGATCGCGCGATAACGCCTTGAATTGTTCATTATCCATTGTTTGAGGCGTAACGCGTCCCAGATCTGAGACGTCAAAGTGAAAACAGACTCGGGACTGGGACTAGGATCCTCCATTTTGAATCCCATCATCCTCCCCTTGGCAAATCATTGTTTCAAAACGAGTCGTGCATCATCCTTGTCCCAGTTGCAACTTCCTGCTGGTGACCGCTGGTGCGTCCCATCAAATCCGACTCGCATTGTGCATTCCTCCACCGCCACCTCCTGGCACTCATCGATGGGTTTCAAACCCGAATGACCCCCGACTCATTCTGCATCCCTTAATGACGCTGGATCAAACTATTCATGCAAAAACAGCCGACTCAGGAAATCTGCCCATGCACGGCTGAAAAACGCTGCATTTTTTCCCATTTCACGACATTGTTTCGCTGTTATTTAGATGTCGCTCAACAGCCAGTCACACTCGACTTCAGAAGCAGGACTTGCTCGACGATGTTTAACTTTTTTGGTGTTATTTACACATTAAACAATTAAAAAAGCCCCTGTACGAGCACTCCGCAAGAGTACGTAATTGTTGATCTCAATTCGAGATTTTAAACACCTGATTATTGCGAGAAATCGTACAAAAATTAGTCGATTTTGACTTTTCCCGTGTGAACAAGTCTCACCCCATGACTAACAATGAATCCCGATGTGCAAAATTGTGCAATTATCTCATTATCCTAAACGACAAATTTGTAAGTTCAAAACTAAAAATCTGCTGCATGCAACTAGTTATATGGACCCATCTGTAGTACGTATCAGGTTAAGAGTGCTGAATTTCACTCTGCCCTATATCGGCATGATAAAACCGATTTACTACTTTCTTCTGCTGCATAAGAATACAACCTCTAAAAATTGGCTAGGATTCTTCATACAATGTATTAAAAAATAGTCTTATTCGCCAATGTTTAAAAATCTTACCACGAAATCGACATGTAAAATTGTTGCCATAATATACACAAATTTAGGCGCAAAATTCAAAATCAAAAGCGCCAGAATTCCAATTTGGGCACGTGCAAATTTTCGCACGTGCAATCACGTGACAAGATAATTGATATATTACTATATGAACAGGTGATCAGATTCATAAACGTCCACTAGTAGGCAGGGTGAAATATTTAGCACTCGTATATACGTAATACTATAATTGGAACATCACAAATACATATTTTCCTGATGATACACTAATTACCTGCTAATGGTTGTTTTACTTGAGATACAACTGCAAAGTTGGCGAAGTAATCGGCATTTTACGCCATCTTGAAAAAATGCAATTTGGGTTTTGGAATTTTGGAATCTGGCTTTCTCTGGCCAGTGAATCAACGCTCGATATGATGAGCGGCAAATTTAAAATTTACACAAACGCCACCAGGGCTACGATATTTTTGAAAAAATGCTGATTACAGCAAAATGGCGTGTATAATGGCAAAATTTACTCACGTATGGTATTGGAGCCACTAATGACCTGACATCTAACAAAATTGTCATAGCGACTAACGATCCGAGATAACGAAGTATTGGCAACGCCATCTTGTCCATATTGGAAAATTTGCACAACAGAGTGAACAGAACCATAGTTCAAACACTGAACAAGACCTTACCTTAGTTGAAAACCTAACGATCAGCTTTCAACCTTCACCTCGAAGGTGGAGTGTGTTAATCTTCGTTTTGAGCTTATGCTCCAAAAGTTCTTACACCTCACCACCAATAATAAAGTAAGGCTATTTCCAAAGAGCAAATTAAAGCTCGCAAATCAAGGGTCCATTGCAATGACGTAGGCAAGACGTTTGTCACCGAGGAGAAATTCCTGAGTATCATTCAGCGAGACCTCTTAACGTCGCTCGGCTAACTCTTTGACATTTTGTTTACGGTATCTGAGAAAATCATCGTGCGTAATTAGCCAAGCAGCGCGCTTTAATGGAGCGTTATTTTACACGCAACGAAAATCCGCTCGGGTCAATTAAGGTGCGTGTTCTCGTACGTCTTTACAGCTATTAATTCACGATGCAAAAATGGACTTTTGGCAAAGAGGAAAAGCGGGGGAAATGGCAGCCATGCGTGAGTCCAACATGCCCCTTGTTCAACGTCGAACGGAAGGCAATTTGACGAAGAACGAATCTCGGTTTGAGCACACACGTATTGATGTGAAAAAAATTTCTACCTCGAGATTGTTTTATTTTCAACTTTTCCGCATTGCTCGGCAGTCCACAGCTCCAACATGATGTATCAGTACTCTGTGTAATGACTTTTGTAGGTATTTTAGAATGTCATATTGGTGACGTTCAAGTATTATGTCATCATCTTGGGGAGGGTGTATCCAAACGCTGGCACGTGATGAGGGAATGAACTGCCAAATGATGATGTCATCATGGCTGTTTTAAAAACATTGGGTATACATTGTAATCTAGTTTTGCGAAAAATATCACCTAATGCGTTTTATTCTGAATCCTACATGGTGGTTCGAAGAAACGGGAAAATTTAAAAGGGTAAAATAAAAACTTAAAACCTTTGCACAATTATTTTTAATTATAATATATTTAAGGATATTAAATGCCACTTCCAAATTATCTTAGAACCTACATGAATACTTGATAACTTGCAGACGAATATGGGAAGTTTCGCCTGCTGTGTAACCGTGGCTAAGCTACGTTTTCGCTTGACAGGATGACATCATTGACGCCGTAAAATAAAACTGGGCAATGGCGTGGCTGGTGAACAACGTGCTTATTTTGGGCGCAGCCACCATTTTCTAAATAATATTTCACAGCAAAAAACGTTGTTCTCCGCTCCATTGCTCCATTACAAAATCGAGATATGTCGATTTCAATGAAGATCAAATCGGATTCCCAATTGAAACTAATGGCGATTTCGATTCGATCTTTGAAATGCCAGATGTAAATCAATTTTCCGTCCCCATCCTAGTTATAAGGTAAATTGTAAATTGCATTTACTATTCTTCAACGTGAGGTAGTTAAAATAATTGTACAACAAGTGAGTGAGTGAGTCAGTATATGTACGTGTAGATTGGATTAATATCAATCAATCGTGATCTAGTTTTGCCAGATCAGCAAGTTTGAATCATTGCCCAAATTTCTAACTTTTATAAAACGTTCACTTAATTCAAAACTTTGATGGTCAGTGGGTAATCTAGGGGAGGGTGACTAGGAATAAGGACGAGTGCTGGCATGGGCGGGAGGTGTAAGACGTAATATTTGAACGTCCCATGCAAGTTTTGTAGTGCAGGGGAAAAACATGTTTTATGTGAAATATGCAAGAACAGTACGCTTTTCGTTCCACCCTTGTCCCAAGTGTGTAAGGAAGGGAAGGATTTTTCTCGATGTATTTTACGCGACCAGTTTTCATGTGTGAAAGAACTCTTGATCAAGAGAGGGTTCGAGAAAGAAAACCGGAAGCCCGAAGTACCAATTACGAAGTGAACATCAAGTGGCCAATAACATAATGGCAGCGATCATAAATAGCCCAAACGTCGTCAGTGCAAGGCAAATTCACGGATGTCTGCCCAATCGTTGTTCGTCTTCAATCATTCACTTAGGAGATCATTTTGTGAAAGACAGAAACCTTATTGAATCATATTGTGTTGCGTGAAAACACAGTCGTTGGAGCGGAATGGCAAATATCCTTTGTGATGGACCACGTTAAACTTGTCCACAACATGATGAATGATGGCGACCAACCTTGTCCCAAGGATCACGCGTGCTTGTACAAAATATGGCAACTAAGTTTCTGACCATGTAGAGATGGTATGTGGTGCCATCTTTGGGCAGATATCCAAAATTCTTGAATAATTTTATTTTTGGCATGCAGAAGACTTTAGCAATAATCTACGTAAAATAAATACATGTACAGTGTATAAACATCGTGTTTTTCGTGGAATACAAACCTATTTTTTCTGAAATTCAAGTTCAGTGTTTCGATAGGCGTGTATTAGTCACCCACCTTATTTGGGCTTCCAAATTTAGCAGGAAAACAATAGAAATCAACAGCTTCCTTCCGAAAGTAATTGTTCGCAATCCCTCGACCTTACAACACAACCCCGGCTTACTTTGTATTTCCTCGCTATAGCGTGACACGCATAGTAATTTTGCAGTATCCTAAAACCAAACAATATCAGATAATACGTCTGTTTTCAGCTTTTCATACAGGGTGCACCAGATTTAAATGTTTACCTCAACCTGCAAATCGAAAAGACTACAAGGTATTTCAGAAGTCATTGTCACAAATGAAATGGGTAGTAGAGCTCATGAAAACAATCATGAATCTCCTTAATAACATGGATTTGAAAACGACCCGTTTCCAAGATATAGGTACGCGATTCCCAAGAACTCGTGTGCACGAGAAGTCAAACCCTATAGCTCGGAAATGGAACATTTTTGCACCTGTTATTAGAGATATTTTTGTTTGGTTACGTGAGCACTAGCACCTTTTTCAATTGGATAAACGTTTGACCATTTACAGATAACCAATCAATGTGTTAACACATGTGAAATTTCGGAGAAAAGGACCCTGTATCTCGGAAATGGGCAGTTTTTGTACCTATTTGTGTACATTTTCATGAGTACCACCACTTATTTCATTTATGGCCATGACTTCTGAAACACCCTGTATACATGTTATGATGTCAGGCGCCTGGTAACACACCCTGTAAATTGCATTTATGTAACCCTGCAGGGTCTACTGTCAAGGAGAAAGTCGTTCATAATCAGCTAACGCTAAAGAGTTTTTCTTTAATCGAATTATGCACAATGTTTACGCCCACCCAAAGCTGTGGCCTTCCTTATTTATTAAATCTAATATTAATAACGCCTATTTATAGCATCCTTTTTTACCCTACAATCTAAGCAATATACGACCACCATAAAAGCCTTATTAAACAATGTCACGCTAGGCAATTAAGCCGTTCTATAAGCGTTCTGGTCGTGATGCACTTATGACGTCCCTTATGAATTCGTGCTTGGCTATTAGCTACTAATGCAGTTCAGGCCCTATTAAGTTTGGAATCAAACTAAAGGGCTCGCGTGATTTCAATCCAATAAGTACTTCATCATATTTAATCGTTTGATGAATCAAAACCAAATCCCAGATGCTGGCTCCAACAGACATGTTTGTTTAATGCAAATATGTATCGTGTCAGGCTTCTTAATAAAAGCCTCTGATTATTCGTCAGACCAAAACCGTCTAATTCATTTTATCTTTGTCAAAAATGAAACCATTTATAAGATAGTTCACATTATCATGGTAACTATACAGCCCGTAATTAGCCTTAGCATCCTCTAGATGGGTACTTGAAAATCATCAAAAATACATATTTTGTTCAATTAACTGCCAAAATAACAGGGTTCCACCAAGACCTGAAAACCTGGAAAAATCAGGAAAAATTGATTTACTTTGAAAAAGGCAGGAAAGTTCAACGAGTCAATAATACATTTACATGTACACAGATAATTATTGGTTAATGTAAAAAATGAAAAACGATGAAAATGTTCAATCTTCTGTCTATATAAAATATGCAATAAATACAGCAACCCTTACAATGACACGTATTATATTAATGCATTTTCAGTGGTAAGAGAGGTCAGGGCAATTTGTTTTAAAACCTGGAAAAGTCAACGAAGTGAAAAATTTCATCTTGGGGGAACCTTAAATTCGCTTGGGATATAACGGTAAAGTTGACGAAAGATTGGTATTTTACATCAACTTGAATAAATGCAATTGAGATGATGTCGAAAGCAGTTTACTTTAAAAATTGATTGACATTACAAAAAGCTACGACAGCTATGTTTTCCACAAACGATAGCGATTCCTCAGGCGATAGCGAAAGTCCTGTTTTTATTTCTGATTAAATAAATTAATATAGTTTATTTGAAAGACCTTCTGGGAATTAAAGGGGAAAAGTTGGACGTCTGCAGCAAATTCCAGAGACCTCATTTAAATGTGTGCCAATTCGCAATTTTTTGCCCCCTTCGCTGGTTTAAATTTGACGTCGAATTTGGGAGGTTTTTTTTGCTGTGGAAGCAAATCGTTTCCATTATCTGGGCATGGGACTTTTGACCGGATGATCGATAAGACAAATCAATAAATTGTCGTATGGATGACTTAACCATAGGCTGGGGTGAGGAGGGGAAATAATAGCTGATGCAGGATTCTTTTTATTTTTAGCCAGAGTTAAGAATGAATGCTCAGAAATCCATCAATGACGAGGGCCAGGAATTTCGTTGGCTTTTTGTCATAAAATATTCCGGATTTATCGCCCAGATAGATATCAATCTTCTCAGAGACAGCATTTCATAAACTATTTATGGGCGGCCTTTCTTTGATACGGAATGTTTTCTCAGCAACTTTTATCACAGTCAAAATATCTTTAATCATCGTGCAATATAAGCTATGCTGTTAAGTGATTTTCCTTCATCTCACTAGCTATCTTGCAGAAATTATCCTAAATTTGGCAGTTTAGTCCGCCATCTTGCTCTTGTTTGTTTTGATTAAAGGTATGAATCTTGACTCACTGGCACAGCCGCCAGGCGGCGGGCAATGTCGTTTCAGAAAATTGACAGCCCTAGCCTATATTACCATTTTTTAGCTTAAGATGCAAAATCATGCATAGCAACACGTGCATTAATCAATAGAATAAACATTTAATATATGAGAGCTTTTCTTCTAAAAAAGACCGCCCGGTACCGAGCTGAATAAATATTTAGGCTTAGCAGTGTTGATCGAGTGTAATGGTTGGCATATATTAAATTAAACTCATTATGTGTGATTTATAGTGGCGTCATATTGCATGTCACGTTTGTCTACTGTATTCTGACGAGCCATCAAAAAAGGCGAAAGTTTTTATGAAATGCTAAGTGACGTAGCTGCCGCTGCTGTCTTTCTACCGGTACGTTTGTTTCATACTGTAAGAACTAGTTTGGTTTTAGACAGGAGAAACTTCACGATTAAAGATATTAACGATCAATCGGAAAAAGACAAGTTTGAAAACAGGCTAATGATGACTCAAAAACTTCTCAGCACCATTTCAACTGGAGTTTTTTTTAGGTTTTTCCATTCTTTGAAAGAAAATTTTTTTGAAAAAAAAAATCAACTTTAAAAATAGGGAAACATTGTTCCAAAAACGCTGGAGCACCATTAATCACTAATTATGGTTCTACAGTTTCATTTGAACTTAGTTTTTCTTTCCAATTTGTTTAATTCTCTGATTTTGATACAGAACGCACTATTTATCAGCAACTACACGAATCTTCATGATTGATGCATCTTTTACAATTTGTGTTTGACTTCGTATAAGGCTTCTTCGATCGATTCAAATCCACTATTTTTGAAATAAAAATCGTCATCAACTCCAAGAAAATGAATACATGTAGTTTGCCGCCATACTCGCCAACCTCAGCCTTTCATAACTGAGTACAACGTGGGCCTCATATCGCATCCCCGCTTCAGTACTTACACAACTCAAAATTGTGTATTTCCGGTTAAGCGAACATCTGGGAACCCCATAGTTTTTAAAGGATTGGCAAGTTTATCACTTCTGAAACAATGGTGTACTTTGGTAAAACGATTCACAAACTTGCTTCTTCTATAAATTGGAATTTTTGAGTTGTGTCACTACGAATATTTCAGAAAACGAATGAAAAAGAAAACACTTTTTGTTGAATTATCCTCGCCTACTCTGCTGGGCTGCAGAAAGCCATGGTATGTTCAAAACCATTTTGGAAATTTCTCATCCACAAACGAAATCCCGAATGGCTGGTTAGTGCATTTGTACGCAATATTTCACGACGAATGGTATATTTCAGTTCTCTGATTCGAAATCCTTTGTGCAATATTTCTCGAAGGCATGCTGTTACCAATCATAAAAACTGATTTTCCTTTCGTTAAAAACTCGAGATTTTGTCGGTAAATAACCCACTATAGCTCCATTCTTCGAAAGCAGTTTTCTATAGAAACATTCTACCTAAAAGAAGCATCAGCCGAGAAGATTCATGTAGTTTGGGATAAATAGTAGCCCTAAAATCGCGCGATAACAACTCCAAACAGCTCAATATGCAGTAGATTCTTCACTTTTCTTTTCAATGTATCGTCTCCATCTTTCATTACGGTACATCCCCTATAGCATCATGGATGCTATCTATTCAAGATGTATCTGAGCACCACCTTTAGGTGACAGGGTTTCCTAAGGGATGATTTCTTTGCCCACAAAATGGGTTACTTGAAAAGAGTGATCAAATTGCGGTGTAAAATAACGAAGGGGTGCAGCACATTCGCTTGACAAGCCAAAAAATATTAACGAGAATCGCAATTAAGAAGCAATTTGTGACATAAAGCAAACCCTGTGGGCGTTTTTGTGGCCTTACTTGAGAAATTATTCTGCAGGGTGATTATAAAGTAATACCCTTATTACAAAAAGGGTTAACCAATAATTATCTATGTAAAACTGTATTATTGGCGTGTTGAATTTCTCTGATGTTTTTAAGTAAATCAATTTTCTCTTATTTCTCCAGGATTTTTCAATTTCCCTGACTTTTTCATGTTTTCCAGGTCTGGGGGAAGCCTGTCTTCTACCGTTTCCCAACATTTGTTCATTGTAACTACGTGTAATAATTGCTGTATTGAGTGTATAGGACTTAAGTTCACCCTGTATAATCGAACACCGATTATGATATGATCGAAATGATCGAAATCTTGTCGTGTTGAATTTAATGCAGTATATGCATGAAGTTTCACATCTTCAAAATAGATAAATAAAATTTAAAAAAATAAAACCTTTTTTCAAAATGTGACGGAACAACAGGTGACTTAATTTTGAGAAATGCAGATGCCAGTCTCAAGACATGCAGGGGCATAATGCAATAAAAATTTATACATCATTAAGGTTGCTTTACTCGTTGGCTTATTTTGGGCTTTAATTATTCACGAAATTAGCCTAAGAGCACATCTGCATTTCAGTCGAATTTTTTTCATGCAAGCAAATTAGGTTCAACTTTGTCACTTTAAGATATTTTAATTGAAATGTCTGGCTGTCCAGAAGATGCTTTCATATCAATGCACATAAGAAAACTTCAGGATGTTTTTATGAATTATAATCTCGTTTGCATGGCTGCTGCTTCGAATTTATTCGGCTGCAAATTAAGTTGTAATCTTCCAAGATTTTTTAATCTCAATTAAATTCGCCTATGTGGCTCAGCTAAGGCATGGGGTTTTAATTCCGAGCCATGGCGCTTGAAAATTGATAGGTCTGCGCACGAAGCACAGCTCATCTTATTACTATACGTACGTAATGAACATTTTCTGGAAGATTTTTTAATTAAAAATAGAAAAAAAGACCCACTTCCTGCCATATACGTTTATCAATTAAGTTCGCAGTTATTTTACTTATAGAGGTTGGCATACGTGCACGCCTAGCACTTTTGATATTGCGCAGCATATCGTTATCAAGCAGCAAAATATGAATCTAAAATTACGAAAATAATTATTGTGGAAGTATCCAGACTGACACCATTTAAAATGCATTCGAGCATTAGAAGCTAGATAAAACTCTGGAGGATTCACTATGTAATTGGTCGCCAAGTTTACAAACTGAGTTTACAGTGACTAACTTATACACGTACAGGTAGTTTAGTATGGTTAAGATGTAGTGTAAACGAGCATTTTATGTTCCAAAAATACCACAAAGCGCTTGTTTAACGATCGTCAAGTAGGAATAAATTGGTTTTACTGACCTTTAGGAATTCAGTCGCTCTTGTTACGCTTCAACACAAATTGTCCGTGTCTTTATTTTTATGGAAATGTGGATTAGATCCTTTTAGAAATGAAAGAGATGTGGCTGCACTTTAGAATATGTCCTGCTCCGCCATACACATCATGAGAAAGTGGGCTTCTCCTAACGGCTCGTAGATTGGCAGTGATTGCCTAGTGGTCAGGGGCAGCTAAATAAAGAATATACATTTTTAGGTCAACAGAAAACAGAAAAAAAAACTGACGAAAAAGTCAAAATAGTTCATTGAAATGTGAATCTGGAATCTTAGACTTTTCTCGTTAAAGAGAAAAGGACGAAGTCTTCGAGGGTCACACCTTTTCAACTAAGGAGACCAAAAGAGGCCCTGCCTTAATTAACGGAGGGGGATTTATTTTGGCAATAAAAGGAGGCGTTAAATAATTAGCAATGCGGAGCCGGGTGCATTTTCTTGATTTATCTCCAGCAATATTAGGAAGGCATTTTTATCCTTTTGCAATTAAATGAATTTCATCTTCGAGAGGTAGCGAAGGGACTAGGGGCTTTAGCTGCTTTTATTTATAGCAGCCAAAATAAGCTTAGCGAGCATTTTGTTTTATTTTTAAATTTATGTCCGACTGTACAGAGTTTATTTAATGCCGAGCGTTTGCATATTATAAGGTTAAAATCCCAACACGATTTAATGTCAAATGTTAAGGACTAAAGCGCTCCACAGGGGTCTGCTAAATGTCCAAAATAGGGACGGTGACGTCACCCAACTGCAAATTGCTGCAGCGTTTCGCATAAATTTCACAGCATTAAATACGCTGCAAACCCACGATCACGGTTTGGCAAAATTGCCATGAATAACTGCTCGCTGCACCAAAATCAGGAGGCAAAGTACTCATGGACGCAAATTTCAAATTCGTTGCTAAATAACCTGGAAATTAATTGGCATCGAACGATAGAATACATGTATGAGAGATATTTTTTGGTTTTCTTACGCTCTACTGACGTGAAATTGTCTGGGGAATATGCATTTCAGATATAATTCATGAATAAGTATCTGTTCATATCTGTAGTCATTACATTTTTGGAATATGAGAATAGAAAGATATTGAATGACATACAGGGTGATTACAAATGACTGCAGTGGTTTCATGAATTTTTTGTGGCCGTATTATTGGATATATAACGATCGAGTTTAATTACATCAAACAAGCATCTCAAAGCTTTTTTTTTTCAAATTTTCCAACAGTGAAATTTGTCCGCCTTCCGCCGCGAGAGGGCAATGAGTTGAAAGATGCCATTTTACGACTCAGCGCGCTCTAACGGCGAAGGAGGGAAACGCATCAACTTTGAAAAATTCCTAAAAAGACTAAGAGATGGTTGTGTGATACCAATAAACTTGATCGCCATATCTCCATGGAGACCTATGGAGAATCTACATGATGACTCGATTTTATTAAATGCAGGATCATTTCTATGGGAGGCACATATCGAGAACTAATAGCTGCCTAATTTTTTTTAGTTTTTCTATACATGTGCAGTATGTGCACCTTATGTGTGATTATATGCCAAATGTCAACACCCACAGTGATTTAAAAGTGCCATCATGTGTAATCAACCTATATATCCAGATTCTTTCTTCGTCATTTATCAGAATTTTGGATTTTCAATTTCAAAATCCTAAATCGAAAGCAGGCTAAAATTCAGATCACATTCAAAACCACGTGATTGTGTCCTTCATATGGTAATATAAAGCGCCTGAGTATATACATGTATTTGTATACCATTTCCAAACATGTACGAACGTGCAGTCATATCGCGATTTACGATCATACATCCCAGTCTATAAATAGCCGTACATGTACATGCTGTAGCTCATAAACAATTTGGAAACCTTAACTCCATTACATTGTTCTTCCGCCTTTATAAGATATCCAATAGCTTCATTCTCCTGCATTTCATGGGCTATACTGTACAATACATTTAATAAAAATTCGCAAGACGTTGCTCGCCTGTTTAATAAAAATCAGCTTTATCGTATTTTTCTGACATGTTTCACTGGAAACCTGCATCGATGGCAAGTTTTCGATGTACCAAATTAGGTGACAGAGTCGTTTAACAAAGAATTCATTTTCTTTCGCAATTGCCTACACGCGGGCTATGATCCCGATAGTATTGTCGCTTATGAAATTTAGTAATGCCATTTGAACCCATTCAAACATTTTCCATTACAATTTTCCATGAACCTCGACTCGAGGTTTAATGCGGTTTACTGCAAATAGATCCTATTAATGCGACGCTTGTTTTCATTATTAACGCTCGTTTGAAGAAATGAATTAATAACGGGCGAAATCTTACAACATGCCCTCTTATGACTGACACGAGTTTAAAAATCCTTTCTTATTGCCCTCAGAATTTGGGCACAGTATGCTTACATAATGATGTTGAAAATAGTAGCCTGCAAGACAAAGTAAGATTATATTCCACCATTTTGTAAATACATTGTACCAAAGAACGAAACTACAGCGTTGTACTTTCATAAATTATAGTTGAATGCATATGCATTATTAAACTACAGCATGAGCCTCGGTATACCATATGATAGAGAAAACCACGAAAATAAAATCAAAACAAGATTTATTAGAATGTCTCTGTATTCTTGCTATACATGCCTTCATGAGTATAACATGCATATGATCAAATGACCTAATGCGGTCAACCCTAATTCCACATACATGTACATGTATGTATGGAATACTTTTTAGATATACAAGTTGTACTATAGTATATCACCCGTTCCAAATGTGCACAAAATATGTCTATTTCAACCCTACATGTACTTGTCTAGTAGGAATGATAGAAGTCTAAGCTGTTGGAATTTACACTTTTTATTTTTTTTATTTTTGTTTTTTGTTGTTGTTGTTTTTTATTTTTAGTTTATCCTGACCTATCATAACCTAACCTAAAAATGCAATTTGTTTAATTAGCTGTATCTAACCGCGGACAATCACTGATAGTCTACGAGCCATTCTTCGCAAAAACTAACAAATAATAAACGGAATAAACTTGAGTCTATTCCAACTTTTGACAAATACTTGCATGCTTATTCTAGCTAGTCCAAAATTCAAGATCCTAAACCCAGCGGAGTCCCACTCACCTCAGATCCAACTCTTGTAACAGACACACTGACAACTATAAATGATAGCTTAACTTAATACAGCCTGCATTACTTAAACTATAGTAGCTTTAAATCTTCGCAGTGACTTATCCTAGACGCATAGACAGCATAAGGAGGCCGTCTTTCTACGGTCAGGAAGGGGGATACACAAAGCCCTAAAAAGGCTTCATTGAATTTAAAAATTTCCCATTCACTTTTATGCATGAAGCTCATATCCCAGCTCGCTGAGAAAGGAGGATAAGCTTTTGTAATCAATTTCTGTTACGCTCAACTAGGTTTAAATGAAAAATTGTGCGGATTCCAAGTTCACTTTATGTTGTTCTGTCGTGTTATGACCCCGCCCGGTGTAGGCCTACACTAACACAAACAGATTTCAGTGAATTTAATTCGCCCATCAGCGAAAAACGAT
>JAQGAF010004589.1:0-14005 GCA_034687865.1 Kryphioiulus occultus
AGATACAGTGGACTCCGCTTAACGGGATTGAGGATAATGTGATAATGTTATCATTCGTTTAATGTTATCGAAATAGGCAAGTTCCGAACGCTCGTATACAAATACACAGTGAAATAATCGGTTATTATAATCAGCAATTCGCTTATTGTTATCATTTTCCCTAATGGAGGATTCGTAAAACACGAGGAATGAGAAGTTTTGGAAGAAATTGTATAAAATGATGTACCATCAGCTATGAATAGCGAAAATTTCGAGGAATATTCTTCCAAATTTTCAATATTCATTGACGAAAATATTCTAATAGCAGCCTCAATGACTGAATATGGCACTTGCTAGACTATCTGTGAGTCAAACAGCTGACTGAAGAAAATGAATTTGATGTTGACGAATATGAAAGGTGCAGCTTAGTTGAGAAACCACCGAAAATGTTGAGATAACAGAAGCACTAATAAATTTGCCTTGGTGGACAGCATACATGTAGATCAATTGATTTTCAAATACTGTACAATAAATGCAGGAATATGAGAATTTCATTTAACAAATTTACACAAAAATTGTAAGCAAACCAATATACAAAGGTAAGCGGTTTTTTAGTTGCAAATAGCTTTGTAAAGTTAAATTATGCGATGTATATGTACATAAGAATTCAAATTAAGTAACGATAGCCTTTTCTTGTTATTCGGGAATTAGGATCGTTCGGCTATTGTTATCGAAATAGCCTGGGCCCAATGTGATCCCATTAAGCGGAGTCCACTGTTGTTTACTATTTTTTTGAAAGCAATTTAAAAAACCATAACATTTCTTATTTCAGAACTTTTTTTGCAAAAATTTCGACTGCGGCGCGCCTAAATTCTTAGCAAATTAAGGAATAATTTTTTTTTAAATTGCCACTGCATTCCCTTAATTATAATTTTTCAATATTTTGTTTCTGAAAATGTTGCCTTTCGCTATCCTAAGTTATTATTATTGATAAACAAATTTTTGTGTGGCGACATATAGACTAAAATATATAGTTTAACACCTACTTTTTTTTAAAAAAAATTCTGGTAATATTACTATTTAATACAATTTATGAAGTCGGGCAGCTTGCGGATAGTCAATATGAGTTTCCCATTCTTGTGGAGAGAACCCCTTCCTGAATCATGGTGTGGTGCTCATGTTGACTAAATTGCTTTTTCAGTGGTCAACATGCATTTCACACCTGCGTGGAAAAAATGCTTCGCGTCAGAAAATTCTTTTTTTTGAAACAAATTGAAACTGATGATAAAGTGCACATTTTATATGTACTGTACTACCGGTATTTCATATTTGTCAAAAACTTAATAAACTCTTTAACTGGGACACTTAGAATGCCCCATAGGTGTCCCACATAGTAAAGTTTTACTTTGTCAACGGTATGGGGTTTTATCTGAGGATCAAAGGTCAAATGTTGGCAACATGCTATCCTTCAACGCATCGGTATGGGGAAATATTGCATTAAATGATAATGCCATCATTTCCTTTAAGGCAGATAAGTTAATGGAAATGTAGTGTAGGCCTAACAAGTTAGGTTGGGTTTTGACGTAACATCCATATCTGTTGAAGGCATTTAGAATGTCTGTCACATCTATTTGTTGTCCAAAGCTCACTGAATGCCTTTACGCTATAAGCTCTATAAGTTGGACATCCCCTTATTTTTGACGGTTAACATTAAGAGCAAGTCCTTCTAAGTGGGACACCACTAACTCGTTAGTTAGATATTTTTTGCCACGTACATACTGAAACGCCAGTGGAAAAGTCCGGGAAATTTCTAATTGTCTTGCCAAGGTCAGGGAAATTTCCAATTTTCTTGCAAAGGTCGGGATATTTCGAATTGCCTTGCAAAAGCCAGGGAAATTTCGAATTTTTCTTGCAAAAGTCAGGGAAATTTCGAAGTTTCTTGCAAAAGTCAGGGAAATTTCGAATTGTCTTGCAGTAGCCAGGGAAATTTTGAATTGTCTTGCCAAAGTCGGGGAAATTTCGAATTGTCTTACGAAGTCATGGAAATTTCGAATTTTCTTGCAAAAGTCATGGAAATTTCGAATTTTCTTGCAAAAGTCAGGGAAATTTCGAATTGTCTTGCCAAAGTCTGGAAAATTTCGAATTGTCTTGCCAAAGTCAGGGAAATTTCGAATTTTCTTGCAAAAGCCAGGGAAATTTCGAATTGTCTTGCAAAAGTCAGGAAAATTTCGAATTTTATTGCCAAAGTCAGGAAAATTTAGAATTGTCTTGCTAAAGTCAGGGAAATCTCGAATTTTCTTGCAAAAGTCTGGGAAATTTCGAAGTTTCTTGCAAAAGTCAGGGAAATCTCGAATTGTCTTGCCAAAGTCAAGGAAATCTCGAACTTTCTTGCAAAAGTCAGGGAAATTTCGAATTTTCTTGCAAAAGTCAGGGAAATTTAGAATTGTCTTGCCAAAGTCGGGGAAATTTCGTATTGTCTTGCCAAAGTCAGGGAAATTTCGAATTTTCTTGCAATAACCAGGGAAATTTCGAATTGTCTTGCCAAAGTCAGGGAAATTTCGAATTTTCTTGCAAAAGCCAGGAAAATTTCGAATTTTCCTGCAAAAGCCAGGGAAATTTCGAATTTTCTTGCAAAAGTCAGGGAAATTTCGAGTTGCCTTGCCAAAGTCAGGAAGATTTAGAATTTTCTTGCAAAAGCCAGGGAAATTTCGAATTGTCTTGCAAAAGTCAGTGAAAAGTATATCAGCTATAATGCCAGCCTTAAATTGCCATAACCTCAAATGATGAGTTGGATTTGTTTGAGATGCTGTTCAAAATACGCCATATGTAATTAATTTTTCAATTTTTGAAGTGATTAATTAAAGTGTCAGTATTGGTGAATTTTGTTTCAATTTTTTTTCAATAGAAAAGTCAGGGAAGTTCACAAAGTCAGGGAAATTTGTACAAAAACCTGGAAAAGTCAGGGAAGTTTAAAATTGTGAGTGGAAACACCATCATGATCCATGGTGTAACTTCCAGATGAGGAGATTAGCATCCATGGCGTCACATCCGCTCCCTCTTATTTACCCCTGGACCACTTCCTGTTTGGGTAGGCACCTCATGCGTGACGTCAGTCGCTCTGAGACCTTGGCTGCAGAACATTCTCCAGAGTCGCCAAGAAAGGCGTCTTGGCAGAGCGCCGCGGGCAGACGGCCAAGGTGTTGCCGTGGGGCACAACAGGCAACAGGCGGACCCCTGGCAGGCTGGCCCGGGCTATTATTAAAACTCCCGAAAAAAATGGAGACCTTACCGCAACGGCCTGGGCCACTGGATGCGGTGCCAAGTCTCAAGTCTGGGGAATTTGCGCGAGTGTTTCGATGACAATAAAGCAGTTCGCGTGGCCCAAGCTGACGCCGTCCATAAATCCGGACACTGAAAAATGGATGCGAGGGGACAAAAATGGCCCCCAGAGGGCAAAAAAAACCTGTAAAAGGAGCGGAAGCGCGTTTGGCGAGACAAGGAAGGTTGAAATGAAGACGAGCGTGGTAGCGAACAATCTCCGTATCAAAGATGGCCGCGAAAAATTTCGGAACATATTTTTGCCCGCAAAATAATACGAATGTTACCTTTTGACGTCATTTCCTGTGCCAAAAATGTGTTTCCGTGAAATGTTAAGAAAACTACATATTTCGTTAGAAATCTATGCCATGATTTCGTGCGAAATGTGTACTCACACGAAATAATCGAAAAAAGGTGCCCATGCGTAGAAAACATTGTGATCACGGCAATGGGGACTTTCGTAAAATAAATCCCGATTGATGGTTAGTCTTTGCCAATAGGGACTAATATGGATATAGCAGAACTATGTATTTTGCCTTTTTTTTTGTTAAAGAAAACTTCGCTTAAGGCGTTCTCTAAAATGTTAGTAATTACACACGTTTTTCAGAAAAGAAATCTGAAATCCATTATTTGTGGCCTAGTTTGCATTTAAAAACGCGGTATGGTTATATATTTTTTTAAATTTGGCCTACGGCGTCCTCTTAAGGTTAATATTTACACTGGTTTTTCCAGTCTTTGTAAAAAAAATTTGCCTACGGTGTTCTCAGCAGGCCTATTGTAGATGGGTCGCAAAAGTTTATTTGGTACATGAAAGTTTTAATTTCTTTCTATTATATTTGGTGAAATTTTTGAAAAAAATCAGATAATGGCTTAAAAAATGTTAACATAAATCTGATATTTGCACGTGAAAAAGTGTGAGAAATTGTATACCAACCTGGGCAATTACGATTAAAAAGAAGGAATGCTCTAAATTTAAAAAAAAACATGTGGATGAAACGACTCAACAGCATGAGGGCTTCTCCTGATGGTTCGTAGGCTGGCAGTGATTGCCTGCGGACTGATGAACGCTAGGTAAGGTCAGTTCAGGTCACGATAAACACACAAAACAACAACAAAAGTAAAAAATTAAGAAAAAAACATAAAAAGGATAATTTGCGACAGCTAGGATACTTGTCATTCTGGTCCACTAGATACATTTAAGTGGGGTTGAAATATTCATATTGTGTGCAGGTTTATAGCAGGGACTATACTGTAGTAGATAAGTTTATTCCTCCAATTGAACTCGGGGAAAGTCAACGAATTGATGTGGCACATTTTTCCCAACCATGTTTAGTGATGTTTGGAAAAAATCATATACCTGTTTTTCATTTTCTGCATTCATGAATGAAGAGAAACTTTCACTTTCCGAAATTTGTTAGTTCTAGGACCGCTAATTGGATGAAAAATCGCGAGACGCAAAAATGGTGATTTTTGGAATGATATTTCCATTATTCAGAAAATCTTATCCATGTGACGTCTATTTTGATTCGGTATCGATTTTTATTATATCTATAATGGTTTGATCATTAATTATAATCATTTATCCTTTTCCAGTGATCATTATTGGGGATAATGAGCACATTGAGGATGCTTTTAGATGTTAGCTGCTATTATATTTCTTTATGTTCAATTATTTTCTACTAACCTTGAAAACTTGGAACACTGGAAATTTTGCTTCTGACTATATATTTCTTTAGAAATAAAATTATCAAGTTGCAATATTGGCAACCTATTTATAAAAATAGGATGACAAGCAAGTCTCAAAAGTCCTAAAAAGTACTACAAAATATAAAATGCCCTTGATGTCCTAAAAAGTGCTAAATATTAGATAATCGATTCCTAAATGATATCCAAGAGATTTATGAAAGGAAAATACAGAAGTTGTCCCAGTTAAAAATAATTGTACACAGATATTTTTATTCTTTTAATATTGTATTATAATCTAAAGATGAGTGAACAATAAAAAAAACTGCATTCTAAAATGGTTATCTTTTTTAAAAATCCTAAAATAATTCAGTATTCGTACTAGTTCTACAAAATAGTCCTATATTTAAAAACTTGGAACTCGTTATTAATATTTTTATTTGTAGTGGTTTTTCAAACCCTGGAAAACCTGGAAAAATGAGAATATGACCCTGGAAAACCTTCAAAAATGAGAATTTGAGCCTGGTAAACCTGGTAAAAATGAGAATATGACCCTGAAAAATCTTGAAAATGGGAATATGAGCCGGAAAAATCTTGAAAAATGAGAACATGACCCTAGAGAATTGGTAAAATGAGAATGTCCCTGGAAAAATGAGAATATAACCCTGGAAAACCAAAAAAAATGATAATATGGCCCTGGAAATCCTGGAAAAATGAGAATACGACCCTGGAAAATCTTTAAAAACGAGACTATGACCCTGGAAAACCTGGAAAAATGAATTATGACCCAGGAAAATCTTGAAAAATGAGAATACGACCCTGGAAAATCTTGAAAAATAAGACTATGACCCTGAAAAAATGAGATTATGATTTTGGAAAAATGACTATGACCCTGGAAACCTGGAAAAATGAGAATTATCCTGGAAAACTCATGGAATTTTATTTTCTTAAAAAAAAACAAAAAACCGAAATGCTGTCTAGCTCGTCCTCACCCCTGCAGGCTGTTTTTTTTCAACAATTAATATTTGTCTGAAGCTTGAATGAACTTCCATTTTTTGCCCCTTCTTCCTTTACGAGGGGTTTTTCCCTTCTGCTGACATTTTCCCATAAACTAAAACGTACACTGCGGGATAATGTTTTGCCAACACAATCCCTGCCTTATTACTACCGAAATTAGGGTTTCTTTTAACTTTGCGTATTTTACGAGCTGGATGCATTTTTGACAGTTCTAATGGTTTTAACCATACGGTGCTTTTTCTCATGGATAAGAAGGATGAAGAGCCTTTCTTGAGAGCAGGATGAAAGATGAGTTGCTAAGCTACACAACCTGAATGCGTCCAAAGCACAAAGATCCCATTTTTGCACGTTTATGTCCGTGTTGGCGTCTTAAGAGTGGATTTAAGATGGATTTTGCCATGTATTCTATTCTTCAACGAAACGATCTGGCCATATTTTAATGTCAGGGAAAGGGCAATACCTTTGTTGTTCCCAAAACACTGGTGATATTTGTTTCAAATAAAAATAGTTTGGTTGTAGACTGGTTGCTAGACTCTGATCGTAGGTTGGTATCACTGCAGCTCATTTCCCCTGAGCTTAATACAGGGTTCCCACTTTCTGGAATATCAGGGAATCTCAGAATCTTAGGGAATTCGTGAAAATTCATGAAAAAGTCTGGGAAATTGAGATTGTTTGTATCAACCAATTGATTAATCATCATCTTGTAGAAAAATGTGGCGTAAAATCCATTATTTTTCTTATTTTAAAAAAATATCATGTAAAGTGTCATGGAAATGACTGAAGAGCTGTCAGGGAAATCGTGAAAATTCGTAAAATGTCAGGGAATGTCAGGGAAATTGAGATAGTTTACATCAACCAATTGATTAATCATCATCTTTTAGGAAAATGTGGCATAAAATCCATTATTTTTCTTATAAAAAAAATACCATGTAAAAGGTCAGGGAAATGAATGAAGCGTTGGCAGGGAATATCAGGAAATTCGTAATGGAAATCGACTTGAGAATTTTAGTGGGAACCCTGTTGGGTGTCATTTCTCGTGTGCAAAGCTAAGAAAAGTTCGTTTGAAATTTTAGGTTTTTTCTTCTTCTAAATTTTAAAAAGTTTTCAATATCGAGCCAGAGATGACTTTTCCTATTTCGTTTACAACTACTCGACTTCGATACTTCGAAAAATTCCATTGCTGACATATGTGTGCCGCCATCAAGGAATATCAACTTGCTGCAACTTTATCATCAGAATTTTAGTTTACGATAAGTTTGCAATCAGTTTTTCCATAAAGGGAATATGAAAATATCCTTTGCAGTTTGGAGAATTTGGACAGTAAATGTTATAATGCACCACGCTTTTCCTGAAATAATTTCAGGCTCTTCCTGAAACTATTTAAAATTTGTCCTAAACCTTTTTAAAACTTTTCCTAAAACTTTGTAAAACGTTTCATAAAACTACCTACATGTAAAACGTTTTCCAAAATTCTTTTAAAAAGTTTCCTAGAACTACTTGAAATTGTCCGTAGCTTTTCCCATAACTATTAAAAACTTTGTGGAACTATTTAAAGCTTTTCCTAAAAATATTAAAAACTTTTCTTAAAACTATTTAAGTCTCCATAACACTATTAAAGACGTTTTCTAAAAGTAATTAAATCCTTTCCGAAAACTATTTACAACATTATAAGAAAGAACATAAATTGCTGAAACAAAATCCTATTGACATACAAAATTCTTAATGGCACCTGTCCTAGCTTTTTTGTTTCTTTTTCGTAGTAAAATTGTTATGTGAACTTTTTGGTGAAATCCCATATGGTGAAATTTTGTTACATGGAAAAATGTGTCGAATGGATGTTCGTTGTATGGTAACCCTACTGTATTTCGATATGCCAGTGATCCATATAAAGATTGACATTGCCTTGCATGCTAACGTTCATTGCATATGAATTAGATGTAAAAAGGACTGTGCATCGGGTCCATGCATCTAATTTCTAGAAAATCGTGTCAGTACATTTTTCACAAAGTTTAACCAGCTGCTGCATTCTCACCAGGCATTTGCTGATGCGCAATTAACATTCATTGCAACTTGGATTAAGCGATTCCTTGAGGATTTTAATGGGCAAATCAGTCAGCAATCCACGACCATGGCCTCGTCACGAATGTTCTTATCACCATGAATTCTGTCAGTTTGATAAACGACAACTAGGCTGTAAAACATCAAAATGCCAACAATGGATGCTTTGCTTCTGTAAAATCCAAGGTGTCACATCCCCTAATGTGGTCTTGTCACGCCATGCAACAGGAAATATCAGTTGTAGAAAATTCCAAAAAAAGTTGGTTAAATTAATGACGGATTAGGACGAACTAAGCTTCCTCCCCTATTTTTCAGCTTATAACATAGACTGTACCAATGACGTGGATGCCTGGCATTGGAGGTAGAGGAAGGGAAAAACCCATTTTGCACACGACCCTATCCTCTGAATAGGATGTTTCAGAAGTCATGGTCAGAAATGAAATAGGTGGTAGTACTCATGAAAAAAACCCTAATTAGCATGGTCAGGAAACTGACCTTTCCAGAGATATCACAATCGTTGAGAAATCACACGTTTTAAAACATGAGTTTGTTACAAAGTGTTGGCAACTCTTCATTCAAAATCGTGTACGCCTGACTTCAAGGACTTCATAGTGACAGAAATGAGGAGGATTGGCCACAAATAATGTGGTCATTATTTAATAATGATGGACACTGTGATGGTAACGTTGCAGTTAAGGTGATGTTGCGGTTACCCTGATGGTGACAGCGCTGTTACTGGGACCGTTACTGTGACGGTGCACGTGATGGTTGTGGGGACATTGACGGTGCGATCAGCGTGACGGTCATGGTGACTTTGACGGTGAGGGTGTGGCTATCGTGACAGTAACGTCGTGGTTATGGTGACGATGCAGTTACTGCACAGTTTACTGTAATGGTTACAACACGGTTACTATGACTTCAGTGGGACTTCAAAGACTTCAGTGGACTTCAACAAACATATACACCTGACTTTACAACTTGCTAACCCCTTGGTTGGTTTGTTTGTTTGTGAAATTTTTAACGTTGGCCTATTTTCGCACCTATTGGGCCCATCACCAATGCCAGGGGGCAGACCATCCACCTGGAAACTTAGCCGCAGGGAGGAATACACCCCCCTGAGGGACCTCGGTTTAAACTCATCCGAAAGAGCCGCCACACAAGGAAAATTGCCTGCCCAAATTTTTCCCACCGACCTCGGCCGGGATGCGAACCCTCATCGCTTTGGGTTGAGAGTCCAGTGCGCTACCACTCGACCATCGGCGCCGGCCCTTGGTTGCTTAACTGACTGGTTAGTTAACCACAGTCTGTAGGAGAACAGGTACATGTACCTGGGAAATGGACCATTTTCAGAACTAGTTTATTAGGGTCATTTGTGTTTGTTTTGATGAGTACTACCACTAATTTCATTTCACCTGTATAATTAACTCCTGCCAAAAATTCTGGGCCCCTATTTAAGATACATGTACTTGTATGGGGACAATGTATCCCATGCTGGGATTGTGGAATCCAAGGTACCAAACCTTGCCAACTCACCTGTTCTTTAGGAAATGCCATTTTCTTAGCCCATAAATCTGCTAACAATGCAAGTGGGATGGTTGTTGACATCGACTACCATCCAAGACGTGTGACTGTCCCAAATATGTTGTTTGTCTCTAGCAAGAATTGCATTTATTACATGTACGTGTAATAAATGCCTCCTATATTCCATTATGTCGTGAAAGGTTGATCCTATTTGATTCACTCTGTTGGAACTGATTAGTTGTGTCTAATGCAATCTCCATGTTTGAGGTGACACCTGGTGTTTGTTTCTATTGCTCAGGAGGATTGTTTATGTTTGGAGGCTCATGCTTTCAGTACCCTTTGTTGGGTTGCTCTAACATTCCTTGTTTTACCAATTAAGCAGTTTACACATATGGTGTATCTTGAATTCCTGTTATCTTTCCATTATTTCTGTATTAGAATTAACCAAATTACTTATACCCGAGTTGTGAAGCCAGTATTTCATTGAAGGAATATCACTGTGGTTTTGGTACTTAGCATCGATCGGATAATTCTCCCTAATGAACATTGTTCAAGCATTGCGGGTTCTTACTGGTATTTGAAGAGCTTGTAGAGCTTCAGTTTTTCTTTGGATATTGGATCACAATATCAATAAGATCATTGATTGCACTGCAGTCATTGTTCCAAGATATGAAGAAGGTTTTTGAGGTTTAATTATTGGTATCACAATCACAAGAGTATTCTTGTTTGTAGCATACTTGCTTCTGCTCATTGAGCATGCTGAAATACAGGGAGTCCACAAAGCATTGTCAGATTTCAATTAAGTGTTTTGACAAATTTCTGTCAAGTTGCTCTTTAACTTATTAGATTTCTTGGACAGCATTCTCGTTAAATTTTAAACAATCTTTGCGATTTGGCATCCGTTTCATGAAAAAGAATATTCTTTAAGTTGATTTTCGTAAGCTGATTTTCATTGAATTTTGCAGATTTCTTATTGGTTTTCTCATTTAACTTGAAGATTCGTACTGCTTTACTAAACCTTAGTGTATTCCCATTATTTCTTCATGCAAGTTCTCATTGAAGTTTTGAAAATGTATTGGGTTTTCCAAGAAATGCTTTAAAGGAGATTCATGCACATCCATTATTGAGTTTCTTGGAAGGCAGCCCTTCAACTTGCAATGCCAATATTGAATTTTTTAGGCATTTGCAGACTTATTAAATGCTTTCCTCATTCTTATAAATATTGGCTTTCGCAATGAACATTACGATTTAAAATGCATCAAACCCCAATCGATCGATTCCTAGCTGCTTGCATTCTCCAAAGCTTATTATTTATGAAATCCATTCATCCCAAACAGTTACACTGTAATTTTAAAATTAATTGATGGCATGTAGATTTCTTGTTTGCTATAATTAAAAACCTTGTTGAAATTCCGCAATAGTCATTTCCACCCAGGATCCTTCGTCAGTTTTATTAACAAGTCACAATTGGAGGCAAGATGCTATTCAGTTATGCATTATACGAATTGTATCACATATTGAAAAACAGTAAGACACATTTCAGAACAATTTTAATTAAGATTGCCCAGGACATTGGGTACAGTTGGCTGGAGCAAAACTCACTATACATGTAACTTTCAATGTTACATTTTCATAATTACCTCCTGAGAAAATAAGTGAAAATAAATAGAATGAACTTCTATTCCACTCAGATTTTCCTTTATGGAACGATGTGTAGTAGATCTATCTATCCTGGACAGTTTAATGGAAAGTTATTTCCATCCTTGACAATGTAATGTAAAGATCGTTCCATTCTAGACAATGTAATAGAAAGATCATTCCATTTTAGACAGTGCAGTAGAAAGATTGAATTCAGGTCTATAAGTGAAAGATTGTTCCATCCAGGTTTGTGAGGTAGAAAGATTGTTCCATCCTGGACAGTTTAATGCAACGATCGTTCCAGTCTCCTTCCATTCTAGACAATGCAATAGAAAGATCGTTTCATTCTCATTCCATTCTAGACTATGCAATTGAAAGATCGTTCCAACCTCGACAGTATGTAATGGAAAAGTCATTCCATTTTAGACTGTGTAATGGAAAGGTCATTCCATTCTAGACAATTCCATTCTCCACAGTGTAATAGAAAGATTCCATCGTTCCATTCTGCAGGGTGATAGAAAAATCACCCCATTCTAGACGATGTGATGCATGGAAATTTCGTTCCATCAGAGCTGGACAGTGTACCAGTAGTCGAGGACACATAATTTGATAAAACAAGCGTCATTGTGTCAGCTGGTGCATTTCCCAGATGTATTGAAAATGGATCTGGTAACTGAAAACCAAGCAACATTTATACGCCAAGTTAGCATTTCAACGCAATTGCAAAACCATTCCAAAGCTGCAGTTTTATACATTTTTTTTCCACGAGATTCGCCCTAACGCTTATTACCCAATCGATAATCTGTGCCATACCATTTTTATGAACGTCGGGGTAATTGGGTCAAGGCTCATGAGCCAATTAAGCACCCTTTATACACCTGCGTGTTTTCTGGTCGTTTACATCTGGCAGAAAGATGTGTTTACAGTCTCTATGTCTAATGGCAACCGAAAGCGCCAAACATGCCAGCTTTTTAGGCTGTCCTTGCACTGCTGCGCCACCTGGCGGTGAGTGCAAAACAGGTTTTTTCAGAAAACTTTTTACGTGGATTTTGATTTTCAGTAAACTCACCCATACATCGCTATACGGTCTAGATTGGCTCTTTCTAAGAGCGTATAACGAATCATGTTTTAGAAATGTTAATTCAACGGGATCCGTTCCAATTTCGCGAAAAAAATCCAATCAATACAATTGAAACATTGTTTATATATTATTAAATACACGGTCGTGTACTGTATACAACGACAGGCATGTGGCCACTGCGAAAAAGTGTGAAAAATTCATAATCGTATACCCTTGTGTAAAAAATGCGAAAAAATGGGGAAAATTGGGTAAAAATGACAATTTATGTGAAAAATTTATTGGAAATGAATTTCATAAGAAATTCAGCTTAAAACGAAGGAATTCCTCTCTTTTCAGGTCCATAAATTCATTAAAAACGTAGGCGCTCTTTTGTAGACTTAACATTTACAGGAATCTTAAAAATAACGCATCATTTATTAAAACATCATTTCCATGAAAATACACTTGAAATTCATTTTTTGTCGAATGTAAAAAAGAATTGGCCTACAGCGTTCTCTTAAACACTGATGTTAAATTTTACACCAATAATTTTTTTTAGAAAAGCAAGCTGAAATCCACTATTTGTTGTCTAGTTTTGTAAAAAAAAATACGCATGACATTCTCAATAGTGTAGGTGGGTCGCGTCCTGTAGTTTGAGATGCACTGTTATAGCTCTTGAAATAGCTATTTTTCAAAAAATATTAGGTAAAAATTTGAAAAAATCGGATATTTTCCTGTGAAAATATGTGAAAAATTGTATACCAACTGTCCACATGCCTGCAACGTACATGTAACAAACAAATTACAATCTTGAAGAATAGTTCTAATCAGAGTCCGAAGATTTGCACGACATACATAACTACAGAATATCAGCAGTTGTGGATGGTCCTGGTTTTAAAAAAAATGATCAAAATTCTGTTGTTCCGTCATGCTTTTGCTTACTTTTCAAGTTCTTCATATCATGTTAACACTGCGTTCTTCACCAAGATCAACTTGAAGAACGCAGTATTACCATTATTGAGTTAAAAAGTATCAAAACAACAAAATTTGAGTGTATGGGTGTATTGCATACGGGAATGATTCACGTCATCTTGTGCATTTGGAACCGAATCGCACCCCTCAGAAATTTGGGTGCACTGCGTCAGCACCCACGTCAAGCCCTGTGCTTTTGGCACGCTTTCAAGATGCTCCTTGTTCAATAATCTGCCAAACTGCATCTGCCCAAGAAAACATGTGCTCAAATATTTGCATCCAGAATCTGCAGCTTCCATCCTCCCCACCCCCCCCCCCGCCTGCTTGCATTCCGGAAGTTGGTGCATGTTGCTTAAGACGACTACTTAAGCGAGAAAACCCAGCTTTTCAATTATGACGTTCCAAAAGCAAGCCCAATAAAAGTTATCAGCGCACGTGCTCGAGGGGGCTTCTGCTAACCCCTTCAGGAAACACCACACTTCAATGTCTTGCTCATTCCACTAACAAATTTTGTCATTAGTGCCCGAGAATATGTCACGAAGAATATTACAATTTACAGGTTAAAGGCGTTATCGAAACAAAGTGTACCAAAGACGTCCATAAATCAGGGCGAGTGCGTTTTCGGATATGCAGAAGTAATTATCATGATCTGTCCTGCACTACAGGGTGGCTACCGGTCATGAAAGTCATGAAATGAGATTCAGGTCATGGAAGTCATGGAAAAGTCATGAAATGAGATTCAGGTCATGGAAGTCATGG
>JAQGAF010004590.1:0-14004 GCA_034687865.1 Kryphioiulus occultus
TAGCAGACGATATCTGACATATGTCCTGCGCACAGCATAGACATAGCATAAATATGGGTAGTGTAAAGGTA
Organism: Kryphioiulus occultus; assembly: GCA_034687865.1. Classification (NCBI taxonomy): domain Eukaryota; kingdom Metazoa; phylum Arthropoda; class Diplopoda; order Julida; family Julidae; genus Kryphioiulus; species Kryphioiulus occultus. The sequence goes on from JAQGAF010004590.1 coordinate 72, forward strand.
CCATTAACTCTCCGAATTCGGACGGGTAGGACGTGCCCGAGAATGTGAGCTATTTCGAAGCGGAGGGAAGACCAAAAAAGTGCCGGACTTGAAGCGGAAATATGCGGGGCGAAAGCAAAGCCGAAGTGGCCGGGGAGTGTGAGGGCAAGGAGCGCAATGGAGATAACCCCCTCCTGGAGCAGGAGTGGTACGAAAGTGGTAAGCCTTTTTCACGCTTTTTCAGTCAGTTTTTCATGCGCCTTTCATAGCTGTTTGTTTGTTGTTGGGACTCGAAATGCTGCGCCTGGTACATTGCTCCTCGAGAAAAATCACCCAGCCCCGTGGCCCACATAGGCATGGTAGTCAGCTAGTGTGCGTTTGACAATCGTGCTAACTTTGACACTTGTTATACATTCATGCACCTGTAGTCAATTTTTTTTCTCCAGCCGAAACAAAGTACGGTCCATGCCTTATAACGCAAATAGCTTGAATTTTTAACCAAATCCAACGTTTTACCGATTGCCCATTGGTCACGAAGTGGTCTGCGTGTATGCAAATTTGAGAATTCTGGAAAAGCGCGCAGTTCGAAAGCAACGAGACCGTTGCTTTCGTTGCTTGAACGTACGCTCGAATTTGGGCGATTTCGTTAATTTTCCCGAACTTCCCCATGGTTAAGCGTGTAAATAATGTAAAAAAGCACGCATTTTGCATCTACAAATGCATACTCATCGAGCAAATCATAAAAATGCGTAAGTTTGCGGTGACGAAGTGCCTTGGAAATCCGATGGTGATAAATTGCTTTTAGAGCGTAAACTACTATGTGAATTTTATAACGAGTTGCTTCCCAAAATTACCCCTGGGTTCCTAAATCTTTCCTAAAAGCTTCGTGATTTGGTACCTCGTTTTTTTTCGCATTTTATTGCCATGCTTTTCAACCGAGAACATTAAAATGTTCCTGGTGGCATGTTTTTCCTCGTTTTTTGGCCTGTTGCATTTTTTGCTAGTGATTTGTGTTACTTTGTGAAGGCTGTAAGCTACAAGTAGAAGGTTCTCTATCTAAAAAGCTTCACTTAGTTTCAAGAGCTGATATGGATAATTTAGTAACGTACCCTTTAATATGGCTGGTTGACAATCAAACATTCATTATCTGATACGACAGTGGTGTAAAACCAGGCATTCATAAACGGTTGTTTATCGACCATCACTACCACGGTCCTATAGGACAGGACGTCTGCAGAAAGCTTTAGTCGAATAGAAAAATTGAACAAAGCATCGAGTTGACAAATTTCTCACAAGAAAATAATAATAAATAAATAAAGCTAATCTAATGTGCAATAATATTATGTAAATACACGTAACTAAAAAATTCAACAAGAAAAGGAGAAAGTTGAACTGAATTCACAGAGAAAAATGTAGTAATACTTAGTACATACCGAACTAAAATCTAATTTTACAAATTAGATAATGGTGAAAACCGCGATGAAGTATTGCTGTGGGTTTCCCACTCTGTAATGGAAAACGTGGTAATATTTACAGTGGAACATGTTAACGTTTTCTACAGTGTTGCCAGTACGTGCTTCCACAATCCACTGCAGAAATCGCCGTCAGCATCTGTTTACATACATGTAATTTATTACCAACGTGATAAGTAACAACGTTTATCTACCAGGTTTGTTAATTATCGCGTTTTTCTGTGGCATGTCCTGAGTATAAAATAAAAAATAATATAAATAAGCATTGAGTAGGCCTACTGCATAATCAAAATGAGAAAAGGCATGACAGTTGCTATAATATATTCAAAGAGGGCCGTAATCAGTCAAAATAATCGCCAATTACGCATTGATACTTTAGATCTTTTCTGTTTAATTTTTTAAAAATACATTGCAATATTTTCCGGTGTCGGCACTACCAGTTGTGCAGTTCCAAATCAAAACTTCAGCCAGTAATTAAAATTTTCTCCAGTACCATTTCAACGTTGTTTGTTCGGTTTTTCCAAGACGTGGTCGCTGCCGAATGGGGGGAAATTAAAAGGTACAGAAAAGCTGTCAAAACTGAAGGCAGTGACGGCAGCAAATTAGGACAAATCGAGAAAAAATGGTGCCCGGGGCAGTGAGAAGTCCATTGTTCGAATAAGTACTGCCTCGCAGTCGCCATTGAAAGATGAACCTACACTTACAATGATCGATGTTCTGAGTTTCGCTAATTAAATTATGGTTTCTTGAGCGTGATAGCGAAAGGGCCAGAGGGCTACTAACAATTAGATGGCCAGTCATTGGACTGTAGCTGGGATTTGGTGATTTTGCAACCCATGAAATGCACTGCGAACTTTTTTTTGATTTTTTTTTTTTTCGATTTTCTGGATATTATTGGGTTTTACATAAGTTTGACCCGGATCAAGGCTGTTTGACAAACACTGCACGTGTTTCTGTCCTCAGGGGAAGTTTCGTATATCCCCAGTGTTCACGTTGGGAAGTTGTGAAAGTTTATTTTTTTTTAATAAATTAGCTCCTATGAGTGATTTTTAAAAATTATATTGTTACGGCGAGTTTACAATATACGTGTAGGTCTGTAACAAAACGTGTTATATAGCAAACTTATACAACTTGTTTGAAAATCAAAGAAAAAGTTATTTAATATCTTGTAGTATTGATGGCACGCATAATCGAGTGGGTGTTGTAAAACAAGTTAATTGTACAACAGTAATAAATTAATTCGTTACATGTACATGAATATTACAGTGGAAACTTACATGTAACTTCATGGTTTAGAGCTCCTGCATTTTTAGAACATTTCTGAAACTACCTCAAAACGGTAAACGAAAGATGGTTCATGTACAAAAGATAGTTAATTTCTACAACAAAATGACGCCTGGGAATGCACTATGCCGTGCCTTCAACAAAATGGCGTCGACTTGAATTCGATGTCGTAGAATGTATCGCAGGATGAGCCAGAAAACCTTGGACACTCGTTTTAGACACACTTAAAGCGCATTCCCTTACTAAATTTGGCACTTGTCTCGTGTAGAATCTAAAATACAGTATCTTCGAAAAACAATTTTTTTACTCAGTGTAGCCTTAGTTTCGTGGAAAATAATAGAAAAGTCGATTATAGAAAAAATTGAAACACTCGTTGACAAAGCAACCTTTCAACAGAAATTGATTGAAATACTGTACTGATTTTCCCTGAAGTTCCTTTAAAAATGGAATAAATTAAAATTTCAATAACTGAACACAGAAGCAATTCAGTAGATTTCCCACACATCCATCAAATGCGACTTCAATAAGCGGTGGGTTTTCACACTATCAGAAATTTTGTTTTCAAACAACAGTGGGGAAACCGTTGGCCCATTTTTACAGGGGGGAGACACGTGTCAAAGCGGGTCAAGTACGTGAATTCGTTGTTGTATACTGTCTCGTGACAGTTGTTGTCAGTGTTTGTCCCCCATACAGAGAGTGACAGTCTGTAACAGTCGCTTCCGTCATAGATCGTGGGCGGCGCTGCAGCTGCCAACGTTGCAGTTTTTCGCCATTTATTGCACGAAAATATCGCTGGGACCGTGCCAAAAGTGGGTTCTGGAACGGAACCCACGTGCGGCGAAAGTATCGCTCGATTAAACGGAAAAGAAGCCGAGTCATTCGGAAAATTGGCAATTTTTTTAGCTTCGCATGATTAGACGGATTTTTTTAACGAAGAAAATGACCCCAGAAGGTCAAGAGGCGACGTGGATGGGGACTTGTGGCCGCCATCTTGCCAGGTTTCGGAAATTTCAGCATCGGTGATGAAATAGCAGGCAGGGTCTCGACGCCTTCGGGCCAAATGGGGTAAAATGATTTCGTCACATGACCTCTGTTTCTCTGTGTCAATAGGTCGCATGTGCTGCCACTTAAAATCTTCAGATTTCTGCGCTTTCTGCATATCACATGGAATTATTGAACTTTGGGTAAAACTGCAATTGCATATTGTTTTCCTGTATACATGTACTGTGACTTGATTCTCAGTGGTGATATGACATTTTCGATTTTCACGTAAATTTTGTGAAAAACAGTGTCGATGAAACTAGCCGTTAGGGGCGAATTTAACGAACTAATATTTATTGCTGTTCTTGAACAAACTTACTTTAGAAGGAAAACGAATAAAAATTGAATAGGATACGTTTACGAAATGGGCCAGTGAAACAAACATGCATCGCTTAATAGCGGAAAATGCAGAGATTTTATCGGTAAAAAGATGTTAATCTCAAACAGTGATATGTTACCACAAACACTAAATCTAGCGTATCCGGTTGTACCACATGGTTCACGGCACTTCATGTATTGGTTATTTAACGTACATGTACATGCATTTGGACGAATGATCTTTTTCTGAATAATTGAATGTTTTTTCGAAATAATTGATATTTTGACCACAGTGATTTTTCTTCAAATTGCTTTTAAACATGGTAATTGTTTTTCAAATTATGACGGTAATATATGATCAAGCAACTGACATCACGTTATCCCCGAAGCAGTATGCATGTTCGAATTCGACTAATGATGGTACTGGACATGTATATCGCCCCTTGAGTTGTTTTTGTAAAAATGATAATTTTCGTTCCAAATATTGTTAGTTGTGTGTTCCTAGATTATTTTCAAATCAGGATGAGTTTTCTTTTGATACGGCAACTTATTTCGGTCATTCTTCTTCGTCTAATTGACGTAGTTTTTCTGGATGGGGTTTTTCTACAGCAACAACAAAAAACATGTCAAAAGTTAGTTATCGCCCCAGTGCGAATGCAAAACATGAAAACGACAAAGGCAGTACCCGGCTGTGGATAAATCAAACTGTTATACTTTTTGGCAAAGTACTGTACACAGAATGGGAAACCTGTTAAAACGCATTCTGATGGACGTTTCACGAACTTTCAGATACATGTACATCTGCTGTATCTAAAACTGGTTTTTTTTTAAGCGACAGTTTGGCGTTTCGAACCATTTGGAACGCTAAAATGGACAGTGAAGCGACGGTACTGTCGGCAGATTTGTGTGCGATGTAGGGCAGCGAACAATAAAATGAGCTTGTCTGCTTAGCCCCAGTTATTTATTAGCAGGTTATCAAAAACGAGATTGCTGCCGGCCAATGTAATGCCTAATTCCAATTAGCCCAGTTTTTACCGTTTTCGACGTGCCACGGCCCACCTCGAATGAGGCGAAACGCAAACCATGCGCGCCCGCTATTTTTAATTCGTGTTTGAGTGGATCTTAATTAACAAAAACCTAGACAAACACATTTCGGAACGAATTCATCAAAATCAGGAAGAGAATCGGAGCAGTTTTTAACTAACATCAATCTCTCTAGACTGCAGAACAAGTGTGAGAAATGTGCGGTGAGGAAGAGAACTGTGAACGTGGAAAGTGGGGGTGGCATGCTCTCCGTCAAAAGATGTACTTTACACCAAATACTAATTTTCAACGTGTGGGAATCTTTATAACAATATGACTGTTTTAATATAGGTTTTTTTTCTACATGCATTCATGTGTACTTATCAAGGTACTTATGTATAACGTATTTTTTCATGTACAGTGCGTAAAAAGGTATTGTCAAAGTATGAAGAATGTCGTCCACAAGTTAATTAAAATGAGTAAAATTGTAAACGTTCCTATATTATTTTACGTACATTAAATAGTTTGTAATAAACAATAAAAGCATTTGCAAAATTGAGAACGACTTTAAAAAAAAAAAAACTTTTCGATGCAAAAAAGTAATGGCAGCTAATGTATGACAATTTATGGCAAATCTGACACTGCATGCCTTTATTTTATTGCGCAACACATTCACATACATGTACATTACATGTACAGTATGTTCTGGTAGTCCTGATACAATCACTTAAACTCTAAGGCGGTTGCCGTGCTGATGTTTGTAATACAGTAGCGTCGCAAATCTTTATTTGAGTGATTATATCAGTACTACCAGAACATACTGTACATGTACATGTAATGACGAAAATCATAGTTCAGTTTTTTAACATGGATTGGAGCAGTAAATTACGTGTAATGAAATATCACTATCTTCTCTGTTCAATGTTTTTTAGCGACTTTTTCTTAAAATACCGAAATGCATCATGTTTTATTATAGCGGTTTGCTATTGGTGGTTTGTACATGTATAACAGGGACCAAAAACTTCCTTTGATGGCCTTCAGCTGCATATGATGTCAGTTACCCTCGTTCTGCGTTTTGTCTATAGGGCTTCTTCATTAATTAAACTTCCTCGTGCTAGCCAAGTGCACGAACTGAAATTTTCGATTCATAAATCAAGGGAAATGACGGTTTTTCTTCGGTTCTTGTACCTTTTATTCTATTTTGCGGCTTTTTTTTCCATTTCGTTAGCGTAGCGAAAACCCGTTCATTTCCTTACGAAAAAAATTAATTTGACTCTTTGGGACTGTTCGTTGGGGGTGGGTGCCACCCTCTTTTTTGTTGCCCGCACGTTTCTCGTGTGTTTACTGAATGAAATTGTTGCTGGCAGTGAGTTATGTCATGAAAACGAGGGTTTTTTCACCAAAGTCATTGTCCTCCTAGCATTCGAATAACTTGGCCATTGTGGCCGAAAATACACTCGTCGGTCAGATTCAGGGTCAGTTTTTTTCTTCGTCCATACTCGAAAACTACTAGTACATGTAAGCGCTTACGAAACTTTCTACGAAATAAGAAAATTATTATTGTGTTGCTTGTGGATGGTGAAGGTCAACAGATGGCGCCACAAGTGTGACTGGATTTCTGTATCCAGCGCATATTCAAAGGAATTTCAGACATTTAGTGACGATCACAAGTACATGTAGTAATCCGACAAAAAATGGGCTTTGTAAATGTGACCCAGATTTACAAAGAATTTCAGGATGAAAACATTCTTCAGATGTGTTGGTACACCCATTCTCATCTACTGCTGTCAGTAGGTGACCTTCGTACGTCGGACGTAGCGGAAATGGGCTTTCGGCAATGTCTTTCAACACATTCGTCCCAGGTTTCATGTCTCAAACATTTCGGTTTATTTTCCAGTGTGTTGAGACTTACATGTAGTACGTACCTGGCTTATCTCGCTCGAAATTGCAGCTACGAAGACACTGTACATGTATAAGATCTTATTGGCTTGGTTTATATTGTTGTTTGGACACAAAACATCTGGTTATTGAGTGTTACGTAAGGTTTCCACCTTGCGCCTCGGGCTGGCGCACAAGACGTTTGGAGGACTTCTTTTAAAAAAACAAACGAAAAAATTTCAACGCCATTCGTAGGCCTTGAAAACTGCCATGGCGTTGATTGCAGACATCTTCTCACGTCTCATTTTGAATTCTTCCAATTTGGTTTTCGATTTAAAATAGACTGGGAAATGAATGTTATCGAAATCCAAGAACTTGTGACGTGTCTGTACTTGTGTGCTGTCAGTCTTAAGAAAATTTAACACTGCATTGAGTGATTTGGATAATCACAACGTTTACTGTACATGCAGACGTTAAGCTAGCTTTAACCAGGAGTAAACCAGCGTTACTTGCTTTGAGTTTCATGAATGAAACAGCCCCATGCAGATTCTCAAAATGTTCACATGGACTAGTATATGATTTTCAGTCCACGTGTAAATGTTGTGCACATGGAAGTAATGAAAAGTTAGGGTTAACAACATTTCAAGATCGTCTTGGTTGGCATAAATTACAGTAGCTCAGATCTCTCAGACCTTCAGAGACGACCTCTAAATAACAATTGGCCTATCAGTCGAATTGTTTTTTACTGAAATATTTCATGCTTTTTTGCGAAACGTTACCGGCCTTGGCCCGAATCACAATGGTGAAATGCATTCATCGTACAGAGACACACACTTTTCACCCATTTGTTTCCGTAATGATTTAAATGGCGGAAGGCTCGCAATTAAATATAGAATAAAATCCCATTTGACAAGTTCGTGGCTTTCGGTTAATAATCGAAGCCACTGTGAAAAGACCGCAGATTCAACAGAATACAGAATCGCGTCCAGTCATCGTGATAAAAGTTTTCACACAAAACCGATGAGGCCGGGGTACCGATGCGCTGTGATTGTTTGGCGATGGCCCGTTTTGGAATGTTAGTTGGTGGACAAGATATTCGAAATTTTACGAGTTGGGTTGAAACGCAAATAAAACGCATCGCAGGGAACCAGAACAGGACAACTACTGTACATGTACTGTATACAGTATGTACATGTATACAGGTAGCTTGTAATGAAACATGGTGCTGAACACCTGTTGGCAAGCTGAAAACGTTTAATTACCAAGGACATTCCTGGAGTGACGTATACTTGTACGTGTATTTTAGTTTTTGAAATGTTGCAGGGCTCCCCCAGACTGGGAAAACCCGGAAAAGTCAGGGAAATTGAAACTGCCTGAAAAGACAATGAAAATTGATCAATAACAATAAATAACAGATATTGCATACAGTAGCTACACTATACAGTGTACATGTATTTATTAGTTAACACAAAATATCAAGAGATGACGAGCAGCTCTGTAAAAGCAATTAAAGGCGCGTTTGCACTATACAGTATAGCAAAACGTGTTATTATTGCATACATGTAAGCTATATAATTTACTTGTATGGAAATAAGAAGAAAAAATGTTATTTAACATCTTTAAGTAATCGAGTGGGCGTGATATAACAAGTTGTACAGCAGAGTTAAAAACTAATTTGTTATAGAGTAGATGTATATGTATTACAATGTTTTGTGATATACTGTACATGTGCTTAGCGCATGCATCTTAAAAAAACTAATCTAAATTTTGTTTCCTTGTGAAAATTTGTGTTATATCCTGTTTATACTGTATATAGAATTCCTTACATTGGCATGCAATATTTTTCCTTTTTCAATGACCAGGATGGTCAGGGAAATTTGTTTTAATACCTGAAAAAAATCAAGAGAGTTGATTGTCGTCTCTGGGAGAACCCTGTATTGTTGAAATCGGCTATTTTTGCCTGTGGAAAGGAAGTCTTCCGAAATGGACACTTGAAACTTTGGGTTTGAAAATATAGATTTAAGCTTACTGTACATGTGCATGTACTGTATGTAGAGTACAATTTTGTGTTCTAACCTTTGGAAAGGTTCAATGAACACGTGTTTTGTTGTTGGGACATTCCCGGAAGTTATCGTTCAAGGTCCACAGTGGCATTTCTTGTGGGGGCATCAAAGATAATGATGATGCTCAACAAGGACGTTCCAAATGTAGTTTTTATGAAATGTTCATGATTTGCAGTGCTGTGACTGAAGTACAGTACATGGATGATGATTACCATTATGATGTGTAGTCAAAAAAGTTGAATGGGCTGTACTTTTCATAAAAAGCAGAACTATTGATCATTTTGGAAATGGATGCAAACATGTTCGTGACCCATACTGCTGTTCGAAAACAAGGTGCGTACCCCGCTGACCCAAATCCCTAAAATGGCGCTAAGTGGGACCTGTCTTCGCAGTCTTTGCTGCCAGACTCGCCATTTCTGGTTGGCCCGCGGGCAGGGATGGGGGGCTCCCACGAAAAATGCACGAATTTCGACGGTGCAAATATGGGCCATCGTATCTTGCCCATCACGATAAGATGGCTACGCCCACGACCTAATCACGAAATTCGCACTTCGGCAAACCAGAAACTGTGCCTACTTGCCTACAGGTTCGGAAACCTGATCATTGAGTTTATGCTCATTTTCGGTGTAAAAGTTAAGCACCATAGATGCTAATCTCAAACACGCAGTACATGTAGCTTCCTCCATGGACAGGTTGTACGGTAAGTCGAATACCATGATTTATTTATTTCTTTATTTGCAAAACAAAATTAATTTCGGATTGCCACGAATTTCTTGAAAAGCTTTCTTTAATTTCGCACTACTTGAACTGCCTGAATGGAACATACTTGAAATTTTGCAAAAATGCCAGTGCCGTATCAGTCAACATACGATGCACGCATATACAGTACGCTGCAGTTACATTCGCTAAAACATGTCGTTCATGGGGAAATAATACGGTCAGTTCAGTATTTTTTTCAACCTTTATTTTTCAACTTAACGTGTTTCATCTTTGTCTGTTTACGACCTTTACGAAATCATTTTAACCGACTTAACCCGCGTCCTAAAGGGCTGAAATTTGGTACTCATCTTCTATTCGCCTAATATTTCATGTCACTTAGTTTATGGAACAAATTGGATCCATTTTTTCAACAATTAACAACTTTAAATTTTATAAAAACGCATGCGAAACCGTACATGGTGGCCCGTAATGCATTACGTTTTGACAACTGCTCGAATGCTCGTTACGAAAAGTTGTACACCAAAAAACCTACATTGTCTTTCTTGACGCCTTATTTTGTAACTGCGTTGTTAATGGCGAGAATCGTACATTAGGTAATGTCTGCTGGTGTGCGGTCACATCAGTGTCTCTTCTCGTGTTCGAATGCCCTGTGACCTCTCCTCGTGTCGCGGCAAAAGGTGATGACCTGACCCCAAGTTGACTCGGCCTTTGATTTCGCATTCCTTCCAACAGAATGCCATACTAGGTCGTTTTTTAATCTCGTATTAACTGAACCCTTTTCTGACCTCATCAAAATTTTCATGATTTAAGAAACTTGGTTTGGTGACTCGTTGCGTGATCCCAGCGCCATCTATGGCGAATAACTCAGACTCACAACGCCCCCTGGGAGAAGACACCTGCAGGCGTGCAATCGCAATTTGCGGTGGCTCTCAGGCTTAATCGGCCATTGGGTTTATTAAATGCGCGTTCGTTTTCCAAACGAGTTTCCGAACCTGTCTAAATGGGCCAGCCATTGCGAAAAGGCCGGCTTTTTCGGCGATTGATTCGTCGGGGAATGCTGGTGCTGAGCGTGCAAATTGAATTTGAATGCGCGTCAGGTTGTGTGGGTTTTCTGGTATTTCAATCTGCGGGACCCCCGGGAGGATTTTTGGAAGCTGGAAGCCAAAATTGAGGCTTTTTAACCCCAAAAGATGCACTCGAAGTTTGCCATCAAAGTCGGTAGATTCGGATCGAATCAATGCTAACGTTCAGCGAGCTGAAGTGCACCTAATTTACCCGATTTGCCACACCATGGCAAAAATTCGACACTATGAAGGCCGAAAATAGTTGGTTACTCTATTGATATTCAAATTTCTTTTCTACTGGTATTAGTTTTGTGCTAGAAAATGCCTTGCCGGCGAAATGACAAGGGTAAATTGAATGATGAAAAGATGCATGTAGATGCATATACCGTGCAGTACATGTACATGGGGATGTGCACTTGAGTCAAAGTGTGGGAAAACATAAGTTTACATGTGCAGAAATTTGTCAATTAAACATTTGAGAATACTATAAGGTGGCGCCATCTCGCGGCGCTTTACGCTGAGTGACTGGACGTCTGGAAAATTGGATAGTCAGGGAAATCTGTTTGGAAATTTGTCGTGGAACAACAATTTTGATAATTTTTCTAAAAATTTCACATACGACGTTTTCATCCAAAATCCACTAAAATGCATTATTGGTGATCTTGTTTTTCAAAAAAAAAAAAAGCCATCAAAATGCACATATTCCATTATCGGTATTTCTGATATGTTTTTCTAAATTTTAACATGGTATTCCTAAATGACGTAATACTTTATCAAATTAAACCAAATTAAAAATGATAGTTATCACATTTTTGTCTGAAGCTAAGTTTTCAACAGAAAAATTGCCTTCAGCGTTTCAGTCATTATTAATAATTTCAATGTTTCAGTAAAAGAAAAACTCCACAAAAATGCAGTATTTGGGATCTAGTAGTGTCGACAAAAAATCTTCAGTGTTCCCATTGCATCGTTATTAATATTTCTGAAAAACATTTTAAGGAAAATACTCAAAATCCATTGTTCCTTTAGTTTTCCATAAATTTCGCCTACAGCGTGTCCTTAATTATTATTGTTACGGTTATTCTTGTTTTACAAAATGATGGGCTAGTTTTTCTATTGCAATTCGCGTGCTCGTTCTGTTTTGTGGACTAGTTTTATAAAATGTCCCCCACGGTATTTGAAAGGACCCATCATTTTCCCATCTAACCTGAGTCTATTGTGAACTCTTCCCGGACCTGCCATGATTGTAACACGATTTAAATTGCTTTGAAGGCATTAAAATCTTGAAAGGAACATACAGCATGCAAACGAATTGATGACTCCATGCAGACTAAACACTGACTGATGACTAGCCGCTTTCTGAAGTAAAAGTGCTTTAAATCGGACCAAAAATATCGTAAGTTGTCTGTAAAAGTCAGGGAAATTTGAAGATTATGCCTGACACACTGTTTATGGCATTGCACACTTGACTGCCCTTAGCAGAAAATAAACAAATAAGTAAATACAATTTAAAAAAAAATGGAGAAAGTTGATACTTTACATTTTCACGGTTTTCCTCCAGAATAACGGGTTGATTTAATTTTAGCGGAAAAATGCATCGATAACGGAACCAAGCATTCACCCCTCTTTGAATTAATTTACCCCCAAAATCGTCTCGCTTGAAATTCGATCCGGCATCTGAGCCAATCGCTTTTTAATGATATCGACCAAAAAAGTGATTAAAAATACGAAATTTTCGGCCAGGCGACTGGGCGTGGCCCGGGGCACCCTGATAATAACATTAACATTAATTGTTATGTGTGGGGTCACACTTTGCGATTAATGTTGTCACGCTTCCTGACGCCAAGGAAGCAAAAAAGCGTTCGGCTGTATAACGGTTGGGATTTGCAAAACTTGTCACCCCATGCTGCGCATTCTACGGGTGAGGTAGATCAAAGAGACCATGCAAAGCTATTAATTATGAAACGATATCATGATGCACGGCAGTTTAGCATACCTATCGCCCACGCGCGCACGTTGCAATACGTTCTCAGTTTTGGAACAGGTCTGCACTGGTCGAGTGGAACGGCCACGCCCCTCGCTACAAAATGCTAATGGCGCGTGCAAAATTCTCGCGCTTTCTCGTGTGGCTTATCTGCATTCCCGATCCACGTGAGATTTTCTCGTCAACAAAAACCACTGACCTACTTCAATGCACCACAATGGCCATCGATATGCATTTGGGTCCGTGCGACCAACCTGCTCAGCATCCCCATGAAGAATCGCAAAAAAGTGACGCTTTGGCGGGAACCTCCTCCAAGACACTAACCGACGAAAGTGGACGCTGGGTGCGTTTTCGTTTTGGAATGTTCTTTGTGATTTTCGGTACCGAGCCATGGTCGTGCTAATGGAAGTGCAAGTGGACCGAAATGTGACGCACAAACGTTCTGCTTTGTGACATCTGCTTTCCACAGTTGACTGGTGACGAGAGGATTCTAGGACATATATTGACTGTGACATTGTCCGTCACTGCGTGCGAATCTAGCATTTTAACACTCCGTTTTATTAATTTGTGCATTCTGTGAATATTGTGTATGACATGGAATAAAGTACCCAATAAGCCTCGGCGAGCTTTCCTGCAATGCATTTGTGCAATGCAGGGTTGCATACCTGCTTAAAGTAATTTTACGATTGGTAATTTAATGTGGCAAATGCACGCATTAGACTAATTTTATGACACTCTAAAACTTTCTAATTGGACTTTTTGTGATGTCTTTAACGTTTAAAATTTTAGATTCGCACACACCAAAAACGTGACGTGCAGCAATATGACGCCAATGTCACAATCAAAATATGCTTTCTAGAATCCTCACATCAACTCCGTCAACCTCGAAAGCAGATTTACGGGCTGTTGTCATATTGAAGATACCGGTATTCGAGTAAGGCGGACTACACACGCTCAGTAACAATGTGATTTCAGCAAATACCGCCGGCGCCTGTGGTCGAGTGGTAGCGCACTGGCTTCTCGACCCAAGTGTTGCGGGTTCGCATCCCGGCTGAGGTCGGTGGGAAAATTTTGGGCAGGCGATTTTCCCTGTGTGGCGGCTCTTTCGGA